>BSQZ01000007.1:1750000-2060000 GCA_033239005.1 Lamellibrachia satsuma
AATTAGCTTTCATGTTATATATAGTTTATAGTACTTGCCGATACTTCAAGCATAACAAATACAACATGAACAAGGAACACAAACAAGGAACATGCAGTCCAGACAAAAAGCATGAAATCGGTGCGAAAACAAATCTGCTTGGAACTAGGAGGCTTATTGTGGATGGGCCTCTGGGATAAAAAGAGTCACGAAACCTTACTTTAAGTGATGTGAATATGTGGTCAGTTTGAAATGTCCAAGTTGATGTTGTTAAATGAATGAGAGTAACAGAAGCCGTGGCTATTGTAGGCGCGTGTCCTCAGGAGACGTGGACCCAAGTTGGAGCGATCAAGTGGAGACACTCACCGCAAGGCCACTGATCTATTTAGGGACGTGTCACGTGTCACCAGTACAATCAATGGTAACACTGTGTGTCATAATCTGCTCTGACTTGATTGTGTAACAGGGATAATATGTGTCACGTGTCACCAGTACAATCAATGGTAACACTGTGTGTCGTAATCTGCTCTGACTTGATTGTGTAACAGGGATAATATGAACTGCACGCCCAGTAGTTTCTGAAGGTCTTGCAAAGATTGACCCTTTGTTTTGTGATGCAGTAATGAAGCGTATTACTTTAATTTAATACACATAATCTGGTTCTGAAATTATTAATGAGTAAATATATATAAGTTGCATTTTCAATTGTGGTATCAAGTAAATTAAATAGGTCACATTAACAAACTGCAGTTTTGTGCACTTTCATCAGGTGTCACTTTATCTCAGTTGATCAGACCATAAATTACATATGTATGTACAGTGGAGCCTCGTTATAACGAGGTAGTCGGGGTCCACGACTTCGGACCGCGTTGTATGCGAGGCGCGTTAGGTGTTCTCATATCTGCCACCAGGGAGCTATTAAACAACAGTGATCGATGCCCGCTGCACCAAGTCCATGAACACTGTCGAAGCCCTGTGTGCTTGCAGCACTGTCTTATACGCCAACATGCAGTTTATGGAACTTATTAAACTTATTATACTAACATCAACGTGTATTATTTTTAATGTTGGTTCTTGAACTGAATAAAATACATACGTATACCATTATGGAATAGATCTGCTACGATGATGGTGTACTGGACCAATAGGCCTACGAATCGAAAATAATAACCTGGATCCGAGCAGCCGAAAACGTATATGGTTTGACGAACGTAGCATGTAAGCTGATAAAACACAGAAAATGACAATTTACATTTCGATTTCCATTTACAAACCGTCAAAGCGAAGCCAGCGATAGCAATTGATGTCGGCGACAGCGCAAAACAAACAACACGTTGATACTTGTTCATTGACACTGAGAATTGTCAAAGCAATTCTAAGTAGGTTTAAGCAGGCCCATTTGGCATTTTCCCCTGGCAGCAAAAAATCGGGGTCCACGACCGACCACGTTATATCCGAATCCACGTAATAACGGGGCACGTAATAACGAGGCACGACTGTATATATATGTATGTATGTATGTATACGCATAAAGTTATTTATTTTCTTTCTTGCCTATTCATCTTGCCACTGGTAATAAATTAATGAGTTGGTTTCATGAACTTATTCTTACTGTTGCCACATGTTGATGTTTGTACCAGGACTGCCTCGACTGATTGGGGGCATTGTCTCGAGACGACTGGACGGAGGGGTGTGGGACATTTCTGATGCCCTTGAGAAGGTCAAAGTCGTCATGGAGGTCATTAAGAACAAGAACTTCTCCCTGGAGTCTGAGAACACAGAAGACAGTCTGAGGTCAGTAGAACATATTTTTGTTAGTCAATGTCATTATGAAATTAAGTAAATATTGTAATATTTTAGGTGGATTTTCATTTTGACAGTTTGAGGCAACACATTAGTCTAATTGCTTATGAGATGATAGTATGTAAGCTTAAGGTAGCTGGGGTGATTATTATATGCTTGTCTTGAATTGAGCAGTTTCAGTAGAAGATAAGGTAAATTAACCATTTCTTAACAGATTGTAGTTGAAATACAGTGTAATATTCCAGATTAATAAAATGTTTAGTTTTTCATTTATTTGGTTATGTTACAAGATTTTTAAAACATTTTTGTAAATGTGAAAAAATAGCCACAAATGCAAAATTATATCGTTTTGAGAAAATCCCCAAAGAAATAAATGACATGCATATATGTACGACAGAGTCACTGATAATTTTAAGGTATATGTTGTTTAACATAAACAAATTACATCTGCTACACAACCATGAATGAATTAAGCAAAAGTTGAATGATAGCTTAAAGTGGCAGTGCAGTTTTGACACAAACCCTTCACCAATTGTAATTCCAAACCGTATAGTTGCCTACGTGTAAGACATGTTTATATGCCAAATTGCAGCATCACAAGTGATGCAGTTTTTATAAAAAAAATTAATTGGGTAACATTTCCAGATAACAGAAATGTCGATAGATATCATGCTTGAAATGTGATGATTTTCACTGGCGTTTTACATATTGTTAACAAAACATGGTGGCCATTTGTAATATTGACATGTCCCCTTAATTTACCCCTACAGTGGGCCTTGAATCTGTATTTGTAACGTGTTGTTGTCTACGATATCAGGCTACGCCAGCCATCTGACAAACATGTGGCAGGGCGTGTTTACGATCATTTTGATTGGCCCGTTATCCAGCGCGCTCACCAGGTCTGGGTCACCAGGTCTGGGTCACCAGGTCTGGGTCACCAGGTCTGGGTCACCAGGTCGGGGTCACCAGGTCGGGGTCACCAGGTCGGGGTCACCAGGTCTGGGTCACAGGCTGTTTCTGTTATAGCCAATATCTAGGTTCAGTGGCACAATAAACTACGTTAGTGATATTTGCTGGTTTAAGGACATAGTTTAGTTAGGTAGATATAATACTGGAATCACAGTATTGGGAAACCAAACAATATGTTCCGCTTTCCGGCAAACGAATATAGCTGGTTCAAACATCGTAGCACTCATGGTTGTCACTGTGGAAAATTTTTTTTATTAAAAAAAACCACTATTATTTGCAATACGTCGCATTACAAGTTGAAGGATGCAAGTTTTGTTGTTATATATTTGCCGTTAGTGATTTATTCTTATGGTTTAAGTCACTATTCTGTATGGCAGACAATGTTTCTGCAGGAATCGTTTCAGAATCAGATGCCCTCTGTCTAAGTCGCAGCAGGTCGCATTTTGAGAACGACGGGTAATGCTGCCGTGTGCGAATTGAATTATAGCTAGTTATACTCGAAAATATGACGGGCGAACTGGACCTGACACTGTATATAACTATGACTGTTACAATTGGGTTTATTTCTTCCTATATAAACTTTTGGACTGAAGAACAAAGTGACGGTAAATTCAGCTATCTGCACCAATGTATGTTAGGCGCTGTCGTGACACCTAGTGGACAGTCTATGAACCAGTCGGTTTATATGAAATCGGTACGTCGAAAGCATATTGCGATAGCCGATACGTATCGCTCAGAAGAAAATGCTGCGATATACCAATATTATACTGGTAACACGGCGCCTTCCATAGTAAAATATAGGCATCCGCAATTCACAAAGTCTGCACAACGTCGCTAGTAGCAATGCCGTGGACATTTTTTTTAGTGAGGCTCGTAAATATCAAAACAAAATGGCAACTACACGAAGTGACAACACGAAATCAGATGAAATGAAGACTTTGTTTAATTGTAGCGCCAAAATGATGACCTGTGGCTCTGACTAATTGGATAAAAACGATCTGAAACTCTGTTGGCCCACCGGGCTATTAAAATATGGAAACTTGTGGCCCGAACTGGCACGACAGCCCCAAAAAAGGCACTGGGCCAGTGTTAATGTTGTAGCCTGAAACAGATGTATTAGTAGTTTGGAATGCATTAACAAATAATATTGTTGGCTACTCTTCAGTAAAAGCTAATTATATTAGTGACAAAGAAGTCCCAATCAATTTGACATTTCACTCGGGATTGTCCGTATGGAGTCAGCGTGTGACGTTAGTCTGGCCAAATGAACATCAACAAACATTGTCAAGCCAAGCAACACAGAACATCTGGGTACGTTAAAAGCTTATATCTTGTAGTCGGGCAAAAAATAATTAATTTGTATGTGACATCAGTTTCATTATTTGAAACACTATTAAAACATTACAACAAATATAGATTTTAAATAATACCTAGCGTAGACCGAGAGGCACTTTATGCACTGGGCTAAGACAAAATCACAAAGGCGAGACAGCTCTACTCAAAAGTTACATCGACACAATTGTTAAAAATTGCATATATCAAGATATTTCGTCAGTAAAATCATACAGTGTCCACATATTTCCCCACATGTTTCAATATTCCTAATCAAACCAACAAGTAACACAAAGACAAAGTAGGCCACTGGTCCAACTTCCTAGGCTAGGGCTAGGCTAGACTCGAAGACTGTGTCTACTAACTTGTACAAACTAAACATGGAATTTAAAAAACGTTTGATAAATAAATACGCCTGGCACTACCAAAACAAGACTATTGTAAATACATTTACATTTGCTATTTTTGAGGTTCTTGATTCCAAGCATTTGTTTACTGCGGCGTGAATCTGAAGTTTGTTTGTTTGGCCAAAATGATGTCACACTGCCTGACATCTACCGGCAAAAATCCACAAACTGGTTTTGGAAAGTGCCTTCGGGAATTTTGGTATATCCCCCATTTTATGACTAAATTAATGTAACTTTTTTACAATTTCATGACTAAGTATGAATAAGGGGATACATTTCTATACAGAACAAGTGAAAACAAGTAAATGTATCCGATCTTTGCATAGGATCTTTAAGGTGTAATGGTGTTCAGTCAACTAACTAAATACAGTTGCATGATCTTAATACGTATGAAATATAGAAATTACATGCCTCTGTGGTAAGTGAAAATATTGTAAAGTGTAAACTAATTCTAAGACAGCATCCTCATCAATCCCCTCACCCCTTCCCCTGACACAAACAACATCCCCCACCCCCTGACACAAACAATCTCACCCCTCCCCCTGACACAAACAACTTCCCCCCATTCCCTGACAAACACCCTGTAGGCAATGAATGTAGGAAAGAAAGTAACGGAAAAACAGGAAGAAAGTAGAAGGTTATTTGGGTTATTATTAACATTTTATACATTACCAAAAATGTCTGTCCCCAGGATTGGTAATTCACACGTGACAGTCATGATAACAATGTTTACCAAATAGGTGATCGCTTTTATGAATATGGGTAGACGAAGTAGTTGGCGCGTGCACGTGCGTGGTTTCTGTGATTGTTGGAAGTTAATGTTTTACATAATATAAACTGTCCAGAAGGCACTATGTACTCTCAAATGGTTTCTGTGATTGTTGGAAGTTAATGTTTTACATAATATAAACCGTCCAGAAGGCACTATGTACTCTCAAATGGTTTCTGTGATTGTTGGAAGTTAATGTTTTACATAATATAAACGGTCCAGAAGGCACTATGTACTCTCAAATGGTTTCTGTGATTGTTGGAAGTTAATGTTTTACATAATATAAACCGTCCAGAAGGCACTATGTACTCTCAAATGATTTCTGTGATTGTTGGAAGTTAATGTTTTACATAATATAAACGGTCCAGAAGGCACTATGTACTCTCAAATGGTTTCTGTGATTGTTGGAAGTTAATGTTTTACATAATATAAACTGTCCAGAAGGCACTATGTACTCTCAAATGGTTTCTGTGATTGTTGGAAGTTAATGTTTTACATAATATAAACCGTCCAGAAGGCACTATGTACTCTCAAATGGTTTCTATGATTGTTGGAAGTTAATGTTTTACATAATATAAACGGTCCAGAAGGCACTATGTACTCTCAAATGGTTTCTGTGATTGTTGGAAGTTAATGTTTTACATAATATAAACCATCCAGAAGGCACTATGTACTCTCAAATGGTTTTATTCGCTGCATGTGCGCATGGAAGTAAGAAAAAATAAAGGCATTAAGTTTCATTCGTGGGGTTGAAAATTCCTGACAGTTTGGCCCGAGGAGCAAGCCATCTCGAAGAAAAATGTAAACAGAACCACAAACAAACATACATAAGTTAGCTCGATTATAGTTAGATTATAAGAGTTCTTTTATGTGACAAAGTTGTAGGTTGTGTTACTGTTACTAAAAAACTGTATGAAAGTATGCATACATTGGTTGATCTGATCTCAGTGCTGTTGACTCCACTTATTTCAACTGTCATCCAAAGGGCTTTCTTTACTAAAATAGAGAATTGAGTTAACAAAACAGGCCTTCACAAAATGGCGTCCAGTTGCAATGGCCTCATAATGGCGTCATGAATTGTCATGGTGATCAATAAGGTGATGTTGGCTTCTCTAGCTGGTATGCTCTCACCATGATCTCAGTGGCTTTATCTTGACTCCCCCACATGTTAGTATTAAGTCAGAAATAGAAGGACCATTCATCAGAGTCATTTATTCAGTGGTACGCCGAAGTCATAAAAACAAAAGTGGTGAAACAAAACTCAAAGATGAAAGTTTATGATACATATCTAGGTAATTTATGATACATATCTAGGTAGTTTATGATACATATCTAGGTAGTTTATGATACATATCTAGGTAGTTTATGATACATATCTAGGTAGGATAGCATCGTAACAGTATAGTGCTACAAATTCAATGATGAGAAATTATGGAACATTATAAGAATGGCAGAATAGTTCTACAAAGTCAAAGAACAAAGTAATGAGAAATAGTAATACATTTTAAAAGACATATATTTCTAGGATATAGACCTTCAAGCTCGTGCTTTTTCTTTCCTTACAAAATGTGTTACTTTTTTCTTTACTTTTTCTGTTACTTTCTTTCCTTAGGAAGTAACTCAGGACAGTGTCTCCCCATGGATATTGTCTGTCCTCTACCCATTCCTCAATGTTTAGTTTAAAATGAAAAAGTTTCTGATGTTCAGACTAATGTTAAAAACAATGTTAAACTTTGTAGACACTGTCTGTGCCTCCTGCACTATGTTTAGTCCTACCCCAGTGTAAGAGTATTGACCACTCCACCCCACAGAGAGGCAAAACAACTGGTCGACAAGTTGCAACTGATGATTCTCCAACACACCCTGGACCCATCCACGGCCCGATCAAGGCTCAACCAGACGCTGGCCAGACTGACTGATCTTGACCATCAGTTAGCTAGAACACAGAAGACTTTGAGGACCACAGAGAGAAAGAACAGCCGGAACAGACACAACCTGGATGAGATGAGGGTAATGGTCCTTTGTCACCCTCCCAGGGGTGGACACTTAACCATAATTAGGGTTATGATTATGTTAGAGGGGCATGCATACTGCACCTTATCGACAAAATCGACTTGTCAATAATTAAAATAAAATTTTTTTTTTTTGGTTAAATTTTCTTTTGTAAATGTTTTTTTTATATGATAATAGTATTAAGCATAATTACCTCTCAAGAAACTTAGTGTTCGCTCTGTATATTTCAAGTGCATCCTGCAGTCTTCTTCAGCAGACTGAAGTTACGGATGTGTCACATGACCAATGTCATGTGACACAAGCTGGAGTAGAACTGGTGGGAGCTCCTGGCCAACGTCTCGGTTCAGCGTAGGTTTCTCTCTGTGGGTGTTAATCGCCTCCTTTATTTTCCTCCTGTGCCAGTTCTCCTCATGGTCTAGAATTTTAACGTCCTTCATAGAGCACTGATGACCTGTGTTCAGTTTGTGTTCCCTTATAGCTGATAGGGGTTGGTGACAAGATCTTGTCGCTAACCCCTATCAGCTATACACTAAGTTTCTTGAGAGGTAATCATGCTTAATATTAATAATCAAGAAACCGGATCATCTATCCATTCAAGGATGATAATAGTAAATAAATCTGACTAAATGTAGACAGCTGAATGATTCAGTAGTTCGCTGTGTTTACTCACTATGCAGCCCTAACACATTATTAACTGTTTTCTGACGTTTTGGTGCCATGAAATGTTACATTGGTTGTTGCAAAGTTTAACAGATGTCATTATTTTGCAGCAAAGCACCAAGCTGTTTCACACGCGTCTCTACAGTGTTGCTGACAGAATCCAGGAGGCAGCACAGTTCAATGACGATGCGGCATTTCTCTTGTGGAACATATCCAGCATAAACTACAAGGTTAGCCTTGATTGGTTATTTCAAAGCATATAACAGTAAAAAAATATAAGAACATGTGAAATGATCAGCAAATTTTCAGTAAAGGTGGTTGTTAAAATTATTTATAACATTTAAGATAGGTATTCAGAAAAAAATGTGTGTCAACAAAAGTAAGGGAATTCTTATTGCTTGATTTATTCAATATAAAAATGAGACCTTGAATTGTACATACATCAAGTGGGCATACAAATGTACATTAAAATATAAGGATGACACAAGAAAGTGCAAGTACTTATTTCCATTGTGGTCCTTAGACATTACATACAAACATGACACATACATATATAGATTAGGCAGGGTTGACATGTAACAAAGTAAAAGTACTTCGTTACAATACTTGAGTAGTTATTTAAAGTAATTGGCATGAATTTTGACTAAATATTTTTACTTGTAACAAAGTAGTTTTATCTAAAGTAACGTGATTTTTTACTTCGTTACTTTTATTTACTTCGCAATATACTTTCGTTAATTTTTTGGCGAAACCACTGCTGCCGGTGGCGCTCCACCGTCAGCGACTTTTCATAAACTGTGCCTAGTCGCCAGGCCAAGGTAAAGGTAGGTAAAGTCATCCCCCAGACATTACGCCTTAGGAAGCCATGAAGGCTTATATGGCCAGTGCTTAAACCTGGTTTCTGTAGTGCAAAGCAACTTAGAGTGCAGTTATATTGACTCTCCAGGACGGGACACTAGTCCATCGCAGGTACCTTCCAAACAGTGTTTGTACTCATTTGCAGCTGAGTAGACTGAGGCAAAGTAGGGTAAACGAAATTGCCTAAGCTTTGAAAACGAACCGTGCCCAATGTGGGTCTTGAACTCACAACCCTCGAATTTAGAGTCCAACACCTTAACCACTAGGCCACGGCTGCCCCTAGTTGCCAGGCCAAAAGCTATTAATATCATCCAATCCAGGCCAGTTCGAGATCATGCATGCAAACCTCTCTTTGGGAAACCGGTGGAACTACTGTTTTATATGTAGGTCAGTGAACGAAGTCTGCCAAATATTGGCACAGGCCGTTGACATAAAGTGTCACTTTGAGCCCACAACGCTTGAATGCCATCTCAAACCATGATGCAAATGTCTCCGTTGTCCCATATAAACTATTAATCACTAAGTTTCCAATGGGTGTTACAAATATTAAAATGTGCGATTTCAACACTGTATTTGATAATCCCTATACACTGACACAATCCACGAATGCGCATCATGGATTGAGAACTTTCCTATTTTCGCCCATTGTCATCAACAGCCTTATCGACTTACGTCAAAATCAAACAGCATTTTACTTTCATGAATAACATTCATATTGAGATGTTTAATAAATTCATAATAATGTGAGCTGATAAGACATGTCTGGGAAGATGGGGGTTCACAAGACAGGTTATGCCTCATCATTCATTTAGTTCTGTATTTTTCTGTATTAATGATAATGTAATTTTCCAAACATCCAAGTTAGCACCGTGTTCAATGGTGGCAGACCGATTGACCAGCTAAGGTTGTCTGGGAACACTTTGTTAAAGGCAGAGTGGTTGCAAAACAGTTGTCAGATGCAAGTTGTGTAATTTATATAATATTACTCATGATTTTGTTGTTATTTCTAAGTGTTTTACTTTTATTTACTTTTACTTCTACTTTTACTTCAAGTACTTTTGAAAAGTAGTTTTACTTTTACTGAAGTAGTTTTTACGTTAATTACTTTTACTTTTACTCAAGTACAAAATTTAAGTAATTCAGTCAACCCTGAGATTAGGACAAGAGTAACAATGACTAAAAACAATAATAAATAAATAAAATAAATAGTAATTAAATAATAATGTAAAAATGTACATGAGTTCCACATATGTCAAACTACATTAATAATAATGGTATGCATAAAGCTTTCATAAATCATTAAGATATTTAAATACTTACTATTTGCAACAAAATAAAAAATAATGAAGAAGACCGAGATGCAGTTGAAATATACAGAATGAATACTAAGTTTCTTGAGAGTTAATTATGCTTAATAATAATAATAAAATAATTGAATAACTTAATTAGTAACGAAATTGTTATGTCAAGATACATAAATAATAATAGCGACATTTATGAAGAAGCTTATACCATGATCATTAAGATATTTAAATACATACTATTTATGAAGAAGCTTATACCATGATCATTAAGATATTTAAATACATATTATTTATGAAGAAGCTTATACCATGATCATTAAGATATTTAAATACATACTATTTATGAAGAAGCTTATACCATGATCATTAATATATTTAAATACATACTATTTATGAAGAAGCTTATACCATGATCATTAATATATTTAAATACATACTATTTATGAAGAAGCTTATACCATGATCATTAAGATATTTAAATCCATACTATTTATGAAGAAGCTTATACCATGATCATTAAGATATTTAAATACATACTATTTATGAAGAAGCTTATACCATGATCATTAAGATATTTAAATCCATACTATTTATGAAGAAGCTTATACCATGATCATTAAGATATTTAAATACATACTATTTATGAAGAAGCTTATACCATGATCATTAAGATATTTAAATACATATTATTTATGAAGAAGCTTATACCATGATCATTAAGATATTTAAATACATACTATTTATGAAGAAGCTTATACCATGATCATTAAGATATTTAAATACATACTATTTGCTGAAACAGAAAAGTATCTCATGTCAAATGATATTAGTAAATATAGCCTTCTGGTTATTAAGTTAATTGAATAAAAACTGTTTGACTAGGCATTTAAATTGATATTTTATCTGAACACACTGTACATGTACATGATTGACTCATGTACATATACATATACATGTACACATACATATACATGTACATATACATATATATGTACATGTACACTTACATGTACATACACATGTACATGTACACTTATATGTACATATACATGTACATATACATGTGAGGGTCTCAGGGTATCAGAGAATTGCACATAAAATCAAGAGTATTTCACTTGCCACTCATACAAATTACCACCAGATCAGCTTTTTCCATTGCACATTGCACATGTACTATTAAATGTTAATAAACATTGCGGCAGTAAATAAATTCTTTTTGGACTAGCAAAATAACATGATTACAATAGAAAGAAATAATTTACACTTTGGAGCAAAAATTTATTACAATACTCTGATGGTGTAACAAATTTGTTTAAACTCTTGAAATATATTACAGTGTGACAAAAATCCCTTACCTGGCAGTAGCCTAGATATTTTACCTGGCAGGCAGTAGCCTAGATGTGTTATTATACTTAAGTAACAAACACAATATTCACTGGCAAGGCTAGAACTGAAGCTTTTTTCAAAGTTTGTGATCTAGGGTGACGTGATTAGTACAGGTTAAGCCCGAATCAAGTCTAAGTGGGAAATTAGGACATGTTGCAGTATGTTGAGAGCAGGCTCTGTTTTAATTTGTTTTTAAATTGGTTTTCTGATGTAGAATTCTGTATGTGTTCCGGTATGGAATTCCAGAACAAGGGCCCAGAGTATTTAATTGTAAATGTCCGTGTGTTTGTCCTTGCTTCATGCATAAAGTAATCATTGCTGTTCCTAGTATTGTGATTGTGAATTTCAATATTCCTTTAAAATAGTGTTGAGATGCTGTTTGGAAGTGCTTGACGAGAATACTTGTACATAAGTAGCCCTAGCTGCAGTTTGTAGATATCTAAAATTTTTAGTAAATTGTTCTGTTTAAATAGCGGTTCAGAGTGAGCGAGGTAATCACAGTTGTTAATGATCCTAACAGCTTTTGCAGCATTCTGAGCTTGTGAAGTTTTGTAGAGTATGCATTAGCCCAAATTAGAGTACAATATTGTAGATGTGGAAGTACTAAAGAACAGTAACTCGTTTTTAACATGTATGATGGGAGGAAATGTTTATGTTTGCGGAGTATGCCAATATTTTGTGCAAGTTTAGTTGCCAGTTTGTTCAAGTGCATTGACCAGTTTAAGTGTTCGTCTGTGTACACTCCAAGAAATTTGGTGAGGTTAAATTGAGGGATGGCCAATCCGTTAATATGTATTGCTTGAGATGAGATGTACTTTCTATTTACTGATTTGAATATAATATAGTTAGTTTTTTAATATTTAGGGAAAGTTTATTTGTGTGGAACCACTGTGTTATTTTTTATTTTCGTTATTAACCTCGTCTATGAGTGTCATTAAATTTTGATGTGAATGATACATACTGGTATCATCTGCAAAAATAGTGAACTTCATAATAGTTGAAGTGTTGCAAAGGTCGTTGATGTAAAGTATAAATAACAGTGGCCCTAGTATAGAGCCTTGTGGCACACCACACATCACTGTCTTGTGATTTGAATTTACATTGTTGTCCAGTCTGCACACAACTTGATTGAAATAACCCCGGCTGTTGTTGTGGGCACGAATAAAAGGAGGGAGTGACGATCTTTTGTTGGGCCACACAAAAATAGTTTTTGTTTCATTAGAAATCTTATCTTGTCTTGTGACGAATCCGTGAGATTTAACATGTCTGATATATGTTTTCTACTTATTTGTGACCTAATCCTTACACTGTTATTTGTCTGTGTGTGTTTTATCATTCTTTGCATATTATATAGATGTTTGCATTAATCTAGTGTGAAACAATGAAATATACATTTTGTACATTCGTCCGTTTCATACATGAAAACATTTGATCTCTTTTTAGGCCCGAGCTGAACTGATTGCACAATTACCAGCGAAAGCACAGAACATGGAGGAGCGAGTATCCACTTTTGAGCATGACCTCCCCCAGGTGGAGCCACTAGTGAGAGACTCGGAGCGACATGCGCAACTCAATTGGATGACCAGTACAACGAACTAGACACGTGTGTTTCTGTGAAAATACAACAATATATGCAGTTTTCCACTTGTCACCATGTCAGATAAGCCTGCCATTGTTTATCACCATGTCAGATAAGCCTGCCATTATTTATCACCATGTCAGATAAGCTTGCCATTGTTTGTCACCATGTCAAATAAGCCTGCCATTGTTTATCACCATGTCAGATAAGCCTGCCATTGTTTGTCACCATGTCAGATAAACCTGCCATTGTTTGTCACCATGTCAGATAAGCCTGCCATTGTTTGTCACCATGTCAGATAAGCCTGCCATTGTTTGTCACCATGTCAGATAAGCCTGCCATTGTTTGTCACCATGTCAGATAAGCCTGCCATTGTTTGTCACCATGTCAGATAAGCCTGCCATTGTTTGTCACCATGTCAGATAAGCCTGCCATTGTTTGTCACCATGTCAGATAAGCCTGCCATTGTTTATCACCATGTCAGTTAAGCCTGCCATTGTTTGTCACCATGTCAAACAAACCTACCATTGTTTGTTATCATGTTAAATAAGCCTGCCATTATTTGTCACCATGTCACATAGGCCTGCCATTTCTTGTCACCATGCCACGTAAGGCTGTCATTGTTTGTCATTATGTCATATAAGCCTGCCATTGTTTGTTTCCATATCAAATAAGCCTGCAATTGTTTGCACCATGTCACCTAAGCTTGCCACATTGTTTATCACTGTATCAAATAAGCCAGCCATTGTTTATCACCATATCAAATAAACATGCCATTGTTTGTTACCATGTCACATAAGCCTGCCATTGTTTGTCACAGTGTCAAATAAACCAGCCATTGCTTATCATGTTTTCAAATAAGCCAGCCATTGTTTTTCACCTTGTCAACTAAGCCAGCCATTGTTTGTCACCTTTTCAAATAAGCCAACCATTGTTTTTCACCTTGTCAAATAAGCCTGCCATTGTTTGTCACCGTGTCAATAAGCCAGCCATTGTTTGTTACCTTGTCACATAGGCCTGCTATTTCTTGTCACCATGTCACATAAGGCTGTCATTGTTTGTCACCATGTCATATAAGCCTGCCATTGTCTGTTTCCATATCAAATAAGCTTGCAATTGTTTTTCACAGTGTCAAATAAGCCTGCCATTGTTTGTCACCTTGTCAAATAAGTCATTGTTTGCTGCAGTTTGATCTCTGGCACACGTAATATGGCTGCCGACCCTCTACGGGCCGCCACAGCCTACAGAGACATGGCGGCGGCCATCTTTGATGCACAGGATGCGGCCAGTGAAGCCAGCGCAGCGGTTAGGAATGTTTCACAGAAGGTACGTTTTTCTGCTCTACGGAAATAGACAATGTTTATACTATACAGTGTACATAGCCTGTTGACTAGAAATATCACAAGACTAATATGTTAGGCAAGCTTAAAATGAATTTTTTTAACTGGCATCTAAATTACATGTCAAACAATATTTTATTTTATTTCTCTGTCTCCCTATCTCTCTCTCCCTTCCTCCCTCCAAGTCTCTCACTCCCTTCCTCCCTCCAAGTCTCTCTCTCTCCCTTCCTCCCTCCAAGTCTCTCTCTCCCTTCCTCACTCCAAGTCTCTCTCTCCCTTCCTCCCTCCAAGTCTCTCTCTCTCCCTTCCTCCCTCCAAGTCTCTCTCCCTTCCTCCCTCCAAGTCTCTCCCTCCCTTCCTCCCTCCAAGTCTCTCTCCCTCCCTCCAAGTTTCTCTCTCCTTTCCTCCCTCCAAGTCTCTCTCTCCCTTCCTCCCTCCAAGTCTCTCTCTCCCTTCCTCACTCCAAGTCTCTCTCTCCCTTCCTCCCTCCAAGTCTCTCTCTCCCTTCCTCCCTCCAAGTCTCTCTCCCTTCCTCCCTCCAAGTCTCTCCCTCCCTTCCTCCCTCCAAGTCTCTCTCCCTTCCTCCCTCCAAGTCTCTCCCTCCCTTCCTCCCTCCAAGTCTCTCTCTCCCTTCCTCCCTCCAAGTCTCTCTCTCCCTTCCTCCCTCCAAGTCTCTCTCTCCCTTCCTCCCTCCAAGTCTCTCTCCCTTCCTCCCTCCAAGTCTCTCTCCCTTCCTCCCTCCAAGTCTCTCTCCCTTCCTCCTCCAAGTCTCTCCTCCCTTCCTCCCTCCAAGTCTCTCTCCCTTCCTCCCTCCAAGTCTCTCCCTCTCCCCTTCCTTCCTCCTCCAAGTCTCTCTCTCCTTCCTCCCTCCAAGTCCTCTCTCTCCCTCCAAGTCTCTCCTTCCTCCCTCCAAGTCTCTCTCTCCCTTCCTCCCTCCAGTCTCTCTCTCTTCCTCCCTCCAAGTCTCTCTCTCCCTTCCTCCCTCCAAGTCTCTCTCTCCCTTCCTCCCTCCAAGTCTCTCTCTCCCTTCCTCCCTCCAAGTCTCTCTCTCCTCCCTTCCTCCCTTCCTCCCTCCAAGTCTCTCCCTTCCTCCCTCCAAGTCTCTCTCCCTTCCTCCCTCCAAGTCTCTCCCTCCCTTCCTCCCTCCAAGTCTCTCTCTCGCTTCCTCCCTCCAAGTCTCTCCCTCCCTTCCTCCCACCAAGTTTCTCTCTCCCTTCCTCCCTCCAAGTTTCTCTCTCCCTTCCTCCCTCCAAGTTTCTCCCTCCCTTCCTCCCTCCAAGTTTCTCTCTCCCTTCCTCCCTCCAAGTTTCTCCCTCCCTTCCTCCCTCCAAGTTTCTCTTTCTTTTTCTCCCTCCAAGTCTCTCTCTCCCTTCCTCCCTTCAAGTCTCTCTCTCCCTTCCTCCAAGTCTCTCCCTCCCTTCCTCCCTCCAAGTCTCTCTCTCCCTCCAAGTTTCTCTCTCCTTTCCTCCCTCCAAGTCTCTCTCTCTCCCTTCCTCCATCCAAGTCTCTCTCCCTTCCTCCCTCCAAGTCTCTCTGTCCCTTCCTCCCTCCAAGTCTCTCCCTTCCTCCCTCCAAGTCTCTCCCTTCCTCCCTCCAAGTTTCTATCTTCCTTCCTCCCTCCAAGTCTCTCTCTCCCTTCCTCCCTCCAAGTCTCTCTCTCCCTCCAAGTCTCTCCCTCCCTTCCTCCCTCCAAGTTTCTCTCTCCCTCTAAGTTTCTCTCTCCCTTCCTCCCTCCAAGTTTCTCCCTCCCTTCCTCCCTCCAAGTTTCTCTCTCCCTTCCTCCCTCTAAGTTTCTCTCTCCCTTCCTCCCTCCAAGTCTCTCTCTCCCTTCCTCCCTCCAAGTTTCTCCCTCCCTTCCTCCATCCAAGTTTCTCTCTCCCTTCCTCCCTCCAAGTTTCTCCCTCCCCCTGCACTGAGGTTCACCAGTCTGCTGTGTTGTCAGATCGCTAAGCAGTCAGGACACAGTGAGCTACCAGCCCAGGCCAACACGGCCCTGAGACTGAGCGAAGCCTTACATGTCACAGCTGAAGGGCTACAATCCAAGAGTTCAGGTGGGTCTTCACAGCATGTATGGGCAATGTTTCCTGTTGGACAAGTGCAATCTTCATCTGTCATGGTAATATGATTGTAGTGTTCCAGTATTGAAATACTGTTTTAATGCGATCATGTGACAATTTTAACCATTGTTTTTTATCTACTCACACATTCTACTGTAATGCTTTAACCATCTGGTTACATCCACTGTCTCAAGTCTCAAGTGGTTACACTCCAGACAGCCCAAACTTGGGCTAACGCAGGAGTTTGTGATTGTACATGTTGTTTTGGTGTTGAAGACTATACATTAGTGATGGTTTGTGTTGTTTTGGTGTTGAAGACTACACCTCAGTGATTGTATGTGTTGTTTTGGTGTTGAAGACTACACATCAGTGATTGTACGTGTTGTTTTGGTGTTGAAGACTACACATCAGTGATTGTACGTGTTATTTGGTGTTGAAGACTACACATCAGTGATTGTACGTGTTGTTTGGTGTTGAAGACTACACATCAGTGATTGTACGTGTTGTTTTGGTGTTGAAGACTACACCTCAGTGATTGTACGTGTTGTTTGGTGTTGAAGACTACACATCAGTGATTGTACGCTTTGTTTGGTGTTGAAGACTACACCTCAGTGATTGTACGTGTTGTTTGGTGTTGAAGACTACACCTCAGTGATTGTACGTGTTGTTTGGTGTTGAAGACTACACATCAGTGATTGTACGTGTTGTTTAGTGTTGAAGACTACACCTCAGTGATTGTACGTGTTATTTGGTGTTCAAGACTACACATCAGTGATTGTACGTGTTGTTTGGTGTTCAAGACTACACATCAGTGATTGTACGTGTTGTTTGGTGTTGAAGACTACACATCAGTGATTGTATGTGTTGTTTTGGTGTGGAAGGCTACACATCAGTGATTGTACGTGTTTTGGTGTTGAAGACTACATATCAGTGATTGTACGTGTTGTTTTGGTGTTGAAGACTACACACCAGTGATTGTACATGTTGTTTTGGTGTTGAAGACTATACACATTAGTGATTGTACGTGTTATTTTGTGTTGAAGACTACACATCAGTGATTGTACGTGTTGTTTGGTGTTGAAGACTACACATCAGTGATTGTACGTGTTGTTTGGTGTTGAAGACTACACCTCAGTGATTGTACGTGTTTTTTGGTGTTGAAGACTACACATCAGTGATTGTACGTGTTGTTTGGTGTTGAAGACTACACATAAGTGATTGTACGTGTTGTTTGGTGTTGAAGACTACACATCAGTGATTGTATGTGTTGTTTGGTGTTGAAGACTACACATCAGTGATTGTACGTGTTGTTTGGTGTTGAAGACTACACATCAGTGATTGTACGTGTTGTTTGGTGTTGAAGACTACACATCAGTGATTGTACGTGTTGTTTGGTGTTGAAGACTACACATCAGTGATTGTACGTGTTGTTTGGTGTTGAAGACTACACATCAGTGATTGTACGTGTTGTTTGGTGTTGAAGACTACACATCAGTGATTGTATGTGTTGTTTGGTGTTGAAGACTACACATCAGTGATTGTACGTGTTGTTTGGTGTTGAAGACTACACATCAGTGATTGTATGTGTTGTTTGGTGTTGAAGACTACACATCAGTGATTGTACGTGTTGTTTGGTGTTGAAGACTACACATCAGTGATTGTACGTGTTGTTTGGTGTTGAAGACTACACATCAGTGATTGTATGTGTTGTTTGGTGTTGAAGACTACACATCAGTGATTGTACGTGTTGTTTGGTGTTGAAGACTACACATCAGTGATTGTACGTGTTGTTTGGTGTTGAAGACTACACATCAGTGATTGTACGTGTTGTTTGGTGTTGAAGACTACACATCAGTGATTGTACGTGTTGTTTGGTGTTGAAGACTACACATCAGTGATTGTATGTGTTGTTTGGTGTTGAAGACTACACATCAGTGATTGTACGTGTTGTTTGGTGTTGAAGACTACACATCAGTGATTGTACGTGTTGTTTGGTGTTGAAGACTTGCCTCATGGGTTGGAGAGAAGCCAACAACTGGTGAAGGATACTCTTGAGAACAACATTGTGATTGATGACAAGTTGTGGGATCTACAGCACTACCTCAAGAACTTGACGACAGGCAAGTGGAGAAGCTCATACATGTACACATGCATGCAAACATGCACACATGCGTGCACACATGCATGCACACATGCTCTCTGAGGGCTGGTCTTTCTACATGTCCTGTTCATCATGAGTGGCGGACAGGAATCAAGAAACGTTTATGACAACAAGATAATTCGTATAGAAACCTTGATCATACAAATGTTCAAAAGTGTTAAACAAAAACAACAAACCATACATTGCAAACAATACATTGAGCAGTATAAAATAAAAGTCAATGTTCAGTGTTAAATATGGGACGAGAGAATCCTACTAAGGCTGAACATGGTCGCTATTGTTGGAGCCACCCATAAATACTTGTGTGTTATGTAGGCAGAATTAACTTTAATATATTGTTAAGTATCACACGCATCCATCCATGCACACATGCATGCACGTACGCATGCACACACAATCACACACAGTTATTACATACACACATTCACTGTTCTTCTATGCCTTAAACTTATCCATTGCATGCAGAAGTGGTTCCACTCGGGGATAGCAATGATAACACAGCAGAGTTTACTTACTTTACTAAGCACTGGGAAGTTCATAGTGACAAACCGATTTAATATTTCATTGTTTAGGAATTATTGGAATTTGTACTTTTTATCATGGATACGAAAAAATGGCAGTTGTGGAAGACATTGTTCTTTAACTAATACCGTCTGCAGGAGACCAGGAACCAGTTGTGGAAGACATTGTTCTTCAACTAATACAGTCTGCAGGAGACCAGGAACCAGTTGTGGAAGACGTTGTTCTTTAACTAATACAGTTTGCAGGAGACCAGGAACCAGTTGTGGAAGGTGTTGTTCTTTAACTAATACCGTCTGCAGGAGACCAGGAACCAGTTGTGGAAGACATTGTTCTTCAACTAATACAGTCTGCAGGAGACCAGGAACCAGTTGTGAAAGACGTTGTTCTTTAACTAATACAGTTTGCAGGAGACCAGGAACCAGTTGTGGAAGGTGTTGTTCTTTAACTAATACCGTCTGCAGGAGACCAGGAACCAGTTGTGGAAGACATTGTTCTTCAACTAATACAGTCTGCAGGAGACCAGGAACCAGTTGTGGAAGGTGTTGTTCTTTAACTAATACAGTCTGCAGGAGACCAGGAACCAGTTGTGGAAGACGTTGTTCTTTAACTAATACAGTTTGCAGGAGACCAGGAACCAGTTGTGAAAGACGTTGTTCTTTAACTAATACAGTCTGCAGGAGACCAGGTACCAGTTGTGGAAGGTGTTGTTCTTTAACTAATACAGTCTGCAGGAGACCAGGAACCAGTTGTGGAAGGTGTTGTTCTTTAACTAATACAGTCTGCAGGAGACCAGGAACCAGTTGTGAAAGACGTTGTTCTTTAACTAATACAGTCTGCAGGAGACCAGGAACCAGTTGTGAAAGACATTGTTCTTTAACTAATACAGTCTGCAGGAGACCAGGAACCAGTTGTGGAAGATGTTGTTCTTTAACTAATACAGTCTGCAGGAGACCAGGAACCCGTTTTAACAAGATTTAACAAGATTTGCCATCCAAGCCAAAGGCCCAGATGGCAAGTGGACAAGGAAGCCATTGGCTTATCGAGAGTCCAACAATGTTCATCTACTTATAACCCGCCCTCCTGAGATATGTGTCAACCTTGTTTTTAAACATATTCACGCTGCTAGCAGTTACACAATCTGTAGACAATTTGTTCCATTCATTTATTGTCCTCTGTGAGAACGAGTGCTTCCTGATGTCCAATCTTAACAGCCTTATTCAAGGCTAACGTAGCAAACTAATTAAAACTAAATTGTATGATGGCGCCGTGCAAACGGCAGTTAAAGGCCACAAGGCACTTAATTTGTGGCAGTTGCAGTAACTGGGTGGACTTCGTCAAGTCTGGGTGCGAGAAGTCCTGGGCTGAGGTCCAGGCAGACAGTTTTAGTTTTGAGTGTAGGGGATGCGCAAGGATGAAGGAACTAGAGGTGGAGTTGGAAGAACTGAGGCTGCTCGTTGTGGCAATGGTGGGAAGGGAACAGGGGAGTTGTGCCAGTAGTTCCGGTGGGGGAACTGTAGACGATAAAGTGGGGAAAGACACAATAGATGCTAGGGAGAGCTCACCTCAGCCTGGGAGGAAGCTGAGAGGAGGGAAGGTGACAGGTCATAGGGAGACAGGACGTAGGGAGACGGGAAGGAAAGGAACGGCAGGGAAGACAACCAGAGTGAAGGAGAGGGGAGTAGGGGAGACAGGAGGGAAGGAGAAGGTAGTGGGGGAGACAGGAGGGAAGACAACCGGATCACTGTAGATTGGACATCAGGAAGCACTCGTTCTCACAGAGGACAATAAATGAATGGAACAAATTGGACTCTCGATAAGCCAATGGCTTCCTTGTCCACTTGCCATCTGGGCCTTTGGCTTGGATGGCAAATCTTGTTAAATCTACATTGATCCTTTACTAATTTTACCTCATGTCCTCTAGTTCTGCTATCCTTCTTGAATGAGAAAAACATATTTCTATCAATATTTTCATACCCATTCAATATCTTAAAAACTTCAATCTGATCTCCTCTTAACCTCCTTGTCTCTAGAGTTGTTAAACCACATTCTTTCAGGCGTTCTTCATAACTAAGGTCTCTAAGTTCTGGAATCATTTTAGATGCTCTCCTTTGTATGCGTTCAAGCGTATCTATATCCTTCTTACGATACGGTCTCCATGCTTGTATACAGTATTCTAAATGAGGTCTAACTATTGCTTTATAAAGAGGTATAATTAACTTTTTTCCCTTGTATGTTATGTTTCTTCTAATCAATCCAAGAATTTGATTACCCTTTGAAGCTGCAATACCACACTGCTCTGAAACTTTCATGTCAGCACTTATTGTAACTCCTAAGTCCTTTTCTTTTACAGTAGTATCCAGAACAGTATCTCCCATTTTATAGTTTACATTCAAGTTCCCATGTCCTGTATGTAGGCATTTACATTTCCGAAAATTGAACAGCATCTGCCATTTCTCAGACCATTTCACTAATCTGTCTAGATCGTTTTGTAAATGTTGTTTATCACCATCAGTATTAACCTTTCTAAACAGTTTTGTGTCATCCGCAAATTTCAGTACGTTACTTGTTATACTGTCGTCCAAGTCATTGATATAAATTAAGAATAATATAGGTCCTAATACTGATCCTTGAGGTACCCCACTCAAAACCGATTTCCAATTTGAAACTTCTCCATCTACTACAACTCGTTGTCTTCTGTCAGTCAGCCATTGTTCTATCCAGTCAGTTATGCTATCCCCGATACCATGGGCTTTTAATTTAAGTAGTAATCTTTGATGTGGCACTTTGTCAAAAGCTTTCTGAAAATCTAAGTAGATAATATCTACTGGCGATCCCACGTCTATCCACTTAGTGATTTCTTCCAAAAAACATAACATATTTGTTAAGCATGACCTCGCTTTAAGGAATCCATGTTGAGATGAATTTAATAATTTATGCTTAACGAGGAAGTCTACCATATGGTCTTTAATTAACCTTTCTAATAATTTACAAATCACTGATGTTAAACTCACTGGTCTGTAATTCTCTGACTTATTTCTCGAACCCTTTTTAAATAATGGTATGATGTTTGCTTCTTTCCATTGTGGAAGTTGTGGAAGGTGTTGTTCTTCAACTAATACCGTCTGCAGGAGACCAGGAACCAGTTGTGGAAGGTGTTGTTCTTCAACTAATACCGTCTGCAGGAGACCAGGAACCAGTTGTGGAAGGTGTTGTTCTTCAACTAATACCGTCTGCAGGAGACCAGGAACCAGTTGTGAAAGACGTTGTTCTTTAACTAATACAGTCTGCAGGAGATCAGGAACCAGTTGTCGAAGACGTTGTTCTTAAACTAATACAGTCTGCATGAGACCAGGAACCAGTCAGTGCATCAGTCAACCAACTTCAGTCAGTTTATGAGTTTCTTAACTTAAACTTTTGCTTGAACACAACAGAACTGAGTGATCGGGTGCATGACCTGGGGTCAAGGTCATCTATGACAGTGATTCGCACGGCTGGCATACTGCGCAATACACGTACCATGCAAGCGAAGGCTGATCACGTGATGCGTCCCAAACTGAGGGAACTCACTGAACTGACGGGTGACAGCTTGGACCACAGAGTCGCTGCAGGTAACATTGTCCTCTACATTATGTTCACAGCAGTACAATCAGTCTGGAATGCAAAGAATGCACTAGAATAAAATCTACCTACTTATTGTTTGCCCCACTGACCACTGTGTGGTCACTGTGT
This sequence comes from Lamellibrachia satsuma, assembly GCA_033239005.1. Taxonomy (NCBI): domain Eukaryota; kingdom Metazoa; phylum Annelida; class Polychaeta; order Sabellida; family Siboglinidae; genus Lamellibrachia; species Lamellibrachia satsuma. The sequence goes on from BSQZ01000007.1 coordinate 1,772,869, forward strand.
GGTCACTGGTGGACACTGGGAGTCACCATGCAACTCTGCTCTCAATAAATTTATCTCCCTCCCTCCCTTTTTAAAATACATTAAATGAAAATATCATATCAAGCGATTGCATTGTTAGTGGTTGGCGTATTTCGTGGACATCCATATTTGGTGACTGCTTAATTAATTACTAACGTTTTATAGTTAAAATTTCATACAACGGACACATTTGAGCAATATAGTCAAACTAAACTGTGTCTTTGGTTAGTTTGATATGTCTAGTCTTTCATATTGCTCAGAGGTCTTGTTCTGGTTTTGTTAGTCCGGGCAAAGCTCGAGGTGCGCAGATTGACGAACATGACTGAAGTACTTGACCACCAGAGGGCGCGTCTGCAGCAGATTGGCTCAGATGTTGGCCGCAACATCGCCATTCTGAAAGAGAGAATATGGAAGGCAAGAGAACAAGCAAAGAACGTGAGTCAAATACATATATTTGAGTGGATGCTAACATGGGTGGGTGCGTGTGACAACACACCCACCACCTCTTGTGCACACACACCATGTGTGCACGAGAGGTAGTGGGTGTGTTGGTGGATGGGCAGATGGGCTTGTGTGGGTTTGATGAATTAAGTAGTGTCTAGCAAGAATTTAAGGAATTGTTATCAATTGAGCACTGATACATTGCGTCTCTGAAGAGTATACGCAGTGGCACATCATTCCCATACAAGAGTATACACAGTGGCACATCATTCCCATACAAGAGTATACGCAGTGGCACATCATTCCCATACAAGAGTATACGCAGTGGTACATCATTCTCATACAAGAGTATACACAGTGGCACATCATTCCCATACAAGAGTATACACAGTGGCACATCATTCCCATACAAGAGTATACACAGTGGCACATCATTCCCATACAAGAGTATACACAGTGGCACATCATTCTCATACAAGAGTATACGCAGTGGTACATCATTCTCATACAAGAGTATATGCAGTGGCACATCATTCTCATACAAGAGTATACACAGTGGCACATCATTCCCATACAAGAGTATACACAGTGGCACATCATTCTCATACAAGAGTATACACAGTGGCACATCATTCCCTTACAAGAGTATACACAGTGGCACATCATTCCCATACAAGAGTATACACAGTGGCACATCATTCCCATACAAGAGTATACACAGTGGCACATCATTCCCATACAAGAGTATACACAGTGGCACATCATTCCCATACAAGAGTATATGCAGTGGCACATCATTCCCATACAAGAGTATACACAGTGGCACATCATTCTCATACAAGAGTATACACAGTGGCACATCATTCTCATACAAGAGTATACACAGTGGCACATCATTCCCTTACAAGAGTATACACAGTGGCACATCATTCCCATACAAGAGTATACACAGTGGCACATCATTCCCTTACAAGAGTATACACAGTGGCACATCATTCCCTTACAAGAGTATACACAGTGGCACATCATTCCCATACAAGAGTATACACAGTGGCACATCATTCTCATACAAGAGTATACACAGTGGCACATCATTCCCTTACAAGAGTATACACAGTGGCACATCATTCCCTTACAAGAGTATACACAGTGGCACATCATTCCCTTACAAGAGTATACACAGTGGCACATCATTCTCATACAAGAGTATACACAGTGGCACATCATTCCCTTACAAGAGTATACACAGTGGCACATCATTCCCATACAAGAGTATACACAGTGGCACATCATTCCCATACAAGAGTATACACAGTGGCACATCATTCCCATACAAGAGTATACACAGTGGCACATCATTCTCATACAAGAGTATACACAGTGGCACATCATTCTCATACAAGAGTATACACAGTGGCACATCATTCCCATACAAGAGTATACACAGTGGCACATCATTCCCATACAAGAGTATACACAGTGGCACATCATTCTCATACAAGAGTATACACAGTGGCACATCATTCTCATACAAGAGTATACACAGTGGCACATCATTCTCATACAAGAGTATACACAGTGGCACATCATTCCCATACAAGAGTATACACAGTGGCACATCATTCCCTTACAAGAGTATACACAGTGGCACATCATTCCCATACAAGAGTATACACAGTGGCACATCATTCCCTTACAAGAGTATACACAGTGGCACATCATTCCCATACAAGAGTATACACAGTGGCACATCATTCCCTTACAAGAATGTTATTTTCGCTTGGACATTAAGACACTGGTCAAATTGTTTCTGTTCATCTATTTTTGTGTGCAGGTTGCTACAGCTCAATATATGTCATGATATAGTCACCATGTACTGTGTATAATCGGACAAGATATATGAATTCAGCACTACCAATGTTGTGTGTGTGTAGATCAAAGTGTCGATGCAAAGTGACGGTGACTGTGTGCGTCACTACGAGGCAGATGTAGAGCCAAGTACGACCAACGTCATTCGTCTGTTCTTCAAGACAAGCCATGTGAAAGAGAACATGTTACTCTTCCTTCTCCAGAACCCATATGCCGTAAGCTTGTCATACATATGCCGTAAGCTTGTCATACATATGCCGTAAGCTTGTCATACATATGCCGTAAGCTTGTCATACATATGCCGTAAGCTCGTCATACATATGCCGTAAGCTCGTCATACATATGCCGTAAGCTTGTCATACATATGCCGTAAGCTCGTCATACATATGCCGTAAGCTCGTCATACATATGCCGTAAGCTCGTCATACATGTGCCGTAAGCTCATCATACATGTGCTGTAAGCTTGTCATACATCATACATATGTTTTTATAATTGTGAGTGGATATTCTACATAATGTCGATGTGTGCATAATTTGGGTGAATATTCTTGAGTTATGATTTCACCTGAACAACAAACATTGCCACAGATGTTCTAAAGTGAGTCTGAGTACCTGGCCGTGGAGCTGGTCAACAGTCGTGTGAGGGTCAGCTGTTAATTGTGCCCTGTATTTACCCCTCCAGTCTGACTACCTGGCCGTGGAGCTGGTCAACAGTCGGGTGAGGGTAAGCTGTTAATTGTGCCCTGTATTTACCCCTCCAGTCTGACTACCTGGCCATGGAGCTGGTCAACAGTCGGGTGAGGGTCAGCTGTTAATTGTGCCCTGTATTTACCCCTCCAGTCTGACTACCTGGCCGTGGAGCTGGTCAACAGTCGGGTGAGGGTCAGCTGTTAATTGTGCCCTGTATTTACCCCTCCAGTATGACTACCTGGCCTTGGAGCTGGTCAACAGTCGGGTGAGGGTCAGCTGTTAATTGTGCCCTGTATTTACCCCTCCAGTCTGACTACCTGGCCGTGGAGCTGGTCAACAGTCGGGTGAGGGTAAGCTGTTAATTGTGCCCTGTATTTACCCCTCCAGTCTGACTACCTGGCCGTGGAGCTGGTCAACAGTCGGGTGAGGGTCAGCTGTTAATTGTGCCCTGTATTTACCCCTCCAGTATGACTACCTGGCCGTGGAGCTGGTCAACAGTCGGGTGAGGGTCAGCTGTTAATTGTGCCCTGTATTTACCCCTCCAGTATGACTACCTGGCCGTGGAGCTGGTCAACAGTCGGGTGAGGGTCAGCTGTTAATTGTGCCCTGTATTTACCCCTCCAGTCTGACTACCTGGCCTTGGAGCTGGTCAACAGCCGGGTGCGGTTCAGCTGGGATGTCGGGGCTGGTGGAAGTCTCATCGAGCACGATCTTCCCATTGAGTCGGCGGCCGGCAAACTAGAGGAGGTCGACAAGTGGTTCAAGGTTGAGGCAGTCAGGTACGTCACTTTATCTTGGAAATATTTCATGATGTTGTTATTTATTCCTAGTGACTGGTGTGGAACAGACGATATGGGAAGAATTACCTCCTGATGTGGAAATATATATTATGTTGTTCTATTTCTTCAACTTCTTTGGGCAGCTTTGCTGTAGGAAATATATGAGAATTGTATTAGTATGGCTAATGTAGGGGAGACGGAGAGGGGAGGGGAGACAGAGAGGGGAGGAGAGGGGAAGGAAGAGGTGTTTTAGAGTTCAGGGGTGTAAAAGAGTCCAGGGTGGTTGCAGACTCCTAGAGGCAGGTTATTCCAGTCAGCCATTGTCTCAACGGTTTCCTTAGTAATCTTTAGTTCATATAGTAAATGGACTGATTATTATATTTTTTGTAAGATTGATGATTAATGTTTGCATCATGTTATCATAATACTTGGTGATGCTTGTAGGACAGCAAATGTAGGTCGGCTGAGTGTAAAACGTTTGTCATCACCCTCACCGGCCACAGAGGTCAGCACCTCTGCCATGGCAAGTCACATCAAACTTGACGTTGACTCAAGGTCACACTTGTTTGTCGGTGGCGTCTCCCAGAACTACAAGGTATGATAACTTCATCTGCAGCCGTGGTTCCAATGTCGCTGGAACATGATAAGTAATATAACTTAGATTTTGTTGAGAATGTAAACTGGTTAAGAGTGAGCCAATGAAGAAGATACAAGTGAAATTGCTGATTTGTGATGGTATGACCTTTGCTGCACTTTGTCTACACGTTGACTTTGGTGAGGTCAGCTAGTGTGATGAGTTTGGGAATTGTGAATGAATTTATCCCCTTAAAATAAATAATATTACTATAATAAAATATTATTATGATAAAATAATATTACTATAATAAAACTTGTGGGAACCATATCTGTGTGTGCATGCATATGTACATGTGTGTTTGTTAATGCACATTTGTATACACACACACATATGCACATGTGTGTTTGTTAATGCACATTTGTATACACACACACATATGCACATGTGTGTTTGTTAATGTACATTTGTATACACACATGCATATGTACGTGTGTGTTTGTTAATGCACATTTGTATACACACACGCATATGCACACACACTAAAACACACATATTTATGTACATATATCAGCAAATAGATAAAATGACGTGTTTCAGAATCTATATGATATCGATATGAAAAATAAGTTGAGTAATTTCAGGAAGTGATTGTTTTAATGTTTGAATGTGATTGTAGGTGCCAGGCCTCGTAACTAGCAAGAAGTTTATCGGCTGTATAGGGAAGGTATCATTGGATGGGAAACGCATCGGCCTGTATAACTTCCGACAGCTAGAGGGCGCTGGCTGCAGCGGCTGTACAACCACGTAAGTTCCAGTCACATGACAAAATCAGACCAACTGAGAAAAAAATGTAATCAGGCCTGTCATTCATTCACGGATCTGCAATCCGAGTATTTTTGGGGGGTGGGGATTAGGGTACACCGTGACTTGGCTGTCGGTAAATGTAGTGTCGCCTAGCCCGACTATTGGGGGTAATACTCGCATTCGTGAACTCGCTAAGCTGTGGTGCCACATCACGGGTAATCGAACCTATAACGGTGGTCAAGTGGCAGATTGTTTTGTGTAGCGCAGCACGATTGGTTGGTCGCAAGATATTTATCCAATCAATGGTGTTGATTGATTTACGCTGCGGTAATAATTCAGATGTTCGTAATTTTTTCACCGTGTGGTGCCACCTGTACATTTCATGAATGGCGTCGTATGCGCAGTGTCTCTAGCGAAGAATTCAGAACCAGGTTACAATTTTTCGTGGTGAAATGGCCAGGATTATTACCAGAGATTGATGCTGGTTGTCGTGTTACGTGGACTTGGGCAGCTAAAAAAGAAATAACCTGCTTTACAGCAACAGCAAAATGAAAACAACTATCGGCGAATGTTGCCGAAAGGTCAATGCGTATGCAATGAAATCTCCCTTTATGGGCACAATCAAGGACACATGCACATAACCTCTTCAACAAGTGTTCGCACTGTGATGTTCCGCACAAGTTACCTGTGCTGTGTAACTTGATTATTGTGAATATTTTATTACATATGTTGCACAGTATACATTATTAATTGTGATTATTTTAGGTTAAAAATTACCACTAACGACAAAGCCATTACCTTGTATTTTCAGTATTGTTAGTATTTTCAGTATTATTAGTATTTTCAGTATTGTTAGTATTTTCAGTATTATTAGTATTATTCCTTTTTATGTTTTCACCAATACTTGTTCTTATTTAGAGTGTAACAAATTGAAGAATTTGATTCCCAGAATCCATCAGAATGCACCAGAAAGTATCGTTTATGCAAAAACAAATTCAGGAACTCCCCTAATCCACTTGTCCTATAAAAAATTAACTTTATTTGGAATTCCTCAATAACATGCCTGTGTAATGTGTACTATGTAAACCTTTTTTGTAAATTAACATGGATATAATATACCAGCCAAGAAACCCAATATGATAAGCTTGCCCTGTTTACTATTAATTACTATTGCACTCATTGTTATAAGCATTGATTATTTTATGTAATTCTTACTTTATTGCAACATCTCAGTCATCTATGAATCTGATAATTTATATTATTTCCTTTATTATACCCATTCATTAATTGACAGTTCCAAATTTACTCCATTTGTCATGTAACTTAACTTAATTCTTGGAGTTTGATTCCCATTTAGCTCTAGTTCTACCTCTATTATCACCATGTCTCCAACCTCTATTATCACCATGTCTCCAACCTCTATTATCACCATGTCTCCAACGTCTATTATCACCATGTCTCCAACCTCTATTATCACCATGTCTCCAACCTCTGTTATCACCATGTCTCCAACATCTGTTATCACCATGTCTCCAACCTCTGTTATCACCATGTCTCCAACCTCTGTTATCACCATGTCTCCAACCTCTGTTATCACCATGTCTCCAACCTCTGTTATCACCATGTCTCCAACCTCTGTTATCACCATGTCTCCAACCGCTGTTATCACCATGTCTCCAACCTCTGTTATCACCATGTCTCCAACCTCTGTTATCACCATGTCTCCAACCGCTGTTATCACCATGTCTCCAACCTCTGTTATCACCATGTCTCCAACCTGTGTTATCACCATGTCTCCAACCTGTGTTATCACCATGTCTCCAACCTCTGTTATCACCATGTCTCCAACCTCTGTTATCACCATGTCTCCAACCTCTGTTATCACCATGTCTCCAACCTCTGTTATCACCATGTCTCCAACCTCTGTTATCACCATGTCTCCAACCTCTGTTATCACCATGTCTCCAACCTCTGTTATCACCATGTCTCCAACCTCTGTTATCACCATGTCTCCAACCACTGTGTAACGTCCCTGTTTACCCCTCGACCTGTACCAGACCAACGCAGGATGGTGTGAGCGGTGTGTACCAGTTTGATGGCTCGGGCTACGCACAACTGCCACAAGTTCGCTTCCATCCTGAGAGACTGTCAATTACCTTCAAGTTCAAGACATTCTGGGAGGAAGCCCTGCTGTTTCTAACTGTTAACGAAGTCACCGTAAGTATGCAGTGGCTCTATTCAGTTATAACCTTGCATGATTTGTTTTATAACAGCTTGACCCTAAAGATGGCACATAGATAATTGAACCATGTTTAATCATGTATATGTTGACATAACATTTATCTAAGGAATTACCTTTATCATTACACTCTTGTGTTCCTAAGCAGCAGGGCCCTTATCAAAAGTTACAAAATTCCTATTGTTATGATTAAATTAAAGTTCAACTTGTTTTATAACTGTTCTATATGTTCTTACACATTAATCCCTGGTCCTTGTAGCCATTTAGATAGTAGCCATCCATTATACAATCCATCCGAGGCTTTTAAATAGTAGCCTATCCATTCTACAATCCATCCAAAGCATTTAGATAGTAGCCATCCATTCTACAGCCCATCCAAGGCATTTAGATAGCCATTCCTTCTACAGTCCATCCAAGGCATTTAGATAGTAGCCATTCATTTTACAGTCCATCCAAGGCATTTAGATAGTAGCCATCCATTCTACAGTCCATCCAAGGGATTTAGATAGTAGCCATCCATTCTACAGTCCATCCAAGGCATTTTGATAGTAGCCATACATTCTACAGTCCATCCAAGGCATTTAGATAGTAGCCATCCATTCTACAGTCCAACCAAGGCATTTAGATAGTAGTCTATCCATTCTACAGTCCATCCAAGGCATTTAGATACTAGCCATCCATTCTACAGTCCAACCAAGGCATTTAGATAGTAGCCTATCCATTCTACAGTCCATCCAAGGCATTTAGATAGTAGCCATACATTCTACAGTCCATCCAAGGCATCTAGATAGTAGCCATCCATTCTACAGTCCAACCAAGGCATTTAGATAGTAGCCATTCATTTTACAGTCCATCCAAGGCATTTAGATAGTAGCCATACATTCTACAGTCCATCCAAGGCATTTAGATAGTAGCCATCCATTCTACAGTCCAACCAAGGCATTTAGATAGTAGCCTATCCATTCTACAGTCCATCCAAGGCATTTAGATAGTAGCCATACATTCTACAGTCCATCCAAGGCATTTAGATAGTAGCCATCCATTCTACAGTCCAATCAAGGCATTTAGATAGTAGCCTATCCATTCTACAGTCCATCCAAGGCATTTAGATAGTAGCCATACATTCTATAGTCCATCCAAGGCATTTAGATAGTAGCCATCCAATCTACAGTCCATCCAAGGAATTTAGAGAGTAGCCTATCCATTCTACAGTCCATCCAAGGCATTTAGAGAGTAGCCATACATTCTACAGTCCATCCAAGGCATTTAGATAGTAGCCATCCATTCTACAGTCCAACCAAGGCATTTAGATAGTAGCCATACATTCTACAGTCCATCCAAGGCATTTAGATAGTAGCCATCCATTCTACAGTCCAACCAAGGCATTTAGATAGTAGCCTATCCATTCTACAGTCCATCCAAGGCATTTAGATAGTAGCCATCCAATCTACAGTCCATCCAAGGAATTTAGAGAGTAGCCATACATTCTACAGTCCATCCAAGGAATTTAGAGAGTAGCCATACATTCTACAGTCCATCCAAGGCATTTAGATAGTAGCCATCCATTCTACAGTCCATCCAAGGCATTTATAGTCTTCTTCCCCCTGGCAAGTCCCCAGTGTTTCTTTGCTAGTTAACAAATTAGACACGTTCTTTGTCTAGCTTTGGTGTAGGGGCCAACTTCGTAAGTCTGTCAAGAATGTCAGGTGTCGCCAGCTGTGTCTGCAGCCTGGATCAAGACATCATGTCCACAGAGGGACATGATGTCTGCAGCCTGGATCAAGGCCTGTCTGTACATGTCATATTGTGTGTCCACAGAGGGACATGATGTCTGCAGCCTGGATCAAGGCCTGTCTGTACATGTCATATTGTGTGTCCACAGAGGGACATGATGTCTGTTGAGCTGGAGACTGGCCATGTTGTCTTCCAGTACAGTCTGCGTGGCCGGACTTCTGTCCGTCTACGGACGCGCCACAGATACAACAAGAACCAATGGGTGACGGTCGTCGCAAGCAGGTTCAAGCTTGAGGGTGAGTAACACATCAGTCTGTTGGTCCGTCTGTCTGTCCGTCCGTCCATCCGTCTCTGGGATTACTGTTGTTCCTGGCCGCTATGTCTTGGTATGTGGGAAAGACATTTGAAATATGTGTAATTCCATTGAGACTCGTAGGTTCCATCTACCTGATGTAGCACATCTACCTTTTGTAGCACATCTACCCGGTGTAGCACATCTACCTGGTGTAGCACATTGATTGGGGAAAATATGTCGCCTGTCTCATATAGTGATCTCTGTCAAGAATAAGCCACAGCAGAAAAATTTTTTTTAAATTTCTTAAAATTATTGTTTTATATTTTCCATTGCAAAGACAAGAATTAATATGGCCATATAAGAATCCCCGACACCCACAAATTATTTCTTCAGTTTGCCATATCAAGTAGATTACTATTAGTCCACAAACAATTTGTAGATGGTCAGAATCATTAATTTTGCATTAAAGCAACATACCAGGTTTTGAAAGACTGATGGATGGTCAGAGAAATGAGAAAATGTTACCTGATCAATTCAATCTGCGTTGTGCAGGCCTGCTTGAGGTGTCACGGGAGACGCTGCGGGGGGAAGCATCGGACCTGTTTACTGGCACAATGGACCTCGACAGCAGCAGTCTCTACTTCGGTGGAAGTCCACACAGTCTTAATGTGTCCAGGTAACAATTGTGGATGTCAAGTATATTTCTAACTATAAATAGTTATGATTGTATGTATGTTTACAATGACTACACGCATATGAACTGATATATGGCATTTACAAATTACAATAATATTAACATTAATAATATGTTACAAACATATTTTATTGCTTGGAATAATACAAACACGTACTTTGTATGGTATTGCTTTGTACATTTGCCAGCTACAACATCAGTCCACTGAGCTTCCTCGGCTGCTTCAAGGATATTCAGATCGCCTCGCGAGGCACGTACTACCAAGACCTCATGTCCAGCGTATATGTGGGCATTGAGGGCGGCTGTCAGGCCAAGGTATGTCGTCCGGGAGTTTAAGGGTTCTTTGTGAGAATTGGTTGTTCTTTGAAGTGTAGTTCAGATGGAGGTGTGTGGATGTAGTTGTTCAGATGGAGGTGTGTGGGTGTAGTTGTTCAGATGGAGGTGTGTGGGTGTAGTAGTTCAGATGGAGATGTGTGGATGTAGTAGTTCAGATGGAGGTGTGTGCATGTAGTTGTTCAGATGGAGGTGTGTGGGTGTAGTTGTTCAGATGGAGGTGTGTGGGTGTAGTTGTTCAGATGGAGGTGTGTGGGTGTAGTAGTTCAGATGGAGATGTGTGGATGTAGTAGTTCAGATGGAGGTGTGTGCATGTAGTTGTTCAGATGGAGGTGTGTGGGTGTAGTTATTCAGATGGAGGTGTGTGGGTGTAGTAGTTCAGATGGAGATGTGTGGATGTAGTAGTTCAGATGGAGGTGTGTGCATGTAGTTCAGATGGAGATGTGTGGATGTAGTTGTTCAGATGGAGATGTGTGGATGTAGTTGTTCAGATGGAGGTGTGTGGGTGTAGTAGTTCAGATGGAGATGTGTGGATGTAGTAGTTCAGATGGAGGTGTGTGCATGTAGTTGTTCAGATGGAGGTGTGTGGGTGTAGTTGTTCAGATGGAGGTGTGTGGGTGTAGTAGTTCAGATGGAGATGTGTGGATGTAGTAGTTCAGATGGAGGTGTGTGCATGTAGTTGTTCAGATGGAGGTGTGTGGGTGTAGTTATTCAGATGGAGGTGTGTGGGTGTAGTAGTTCAGATGGAGATGTGTGGATGTAGTAGTTCAGATGGAGGTGTGTGCATGTAGTTCAGATGGAGATGTGTGGATGTAGTTGTTCAGATGGAGGTGTGTGGATGTAGTTGTTCAGATGGAGGTGTGTGGATGTAGTTGTTCAGATGGAGATGTGTGGGTGTAGTAGTTCAGATGGAGGTGTGTGGATGTAGTTGTTCAGATGGAGGTGTGTGGATGTAGTTATGCAGATGGAGATATGTGGATGTAGTAGTTCAGATGGAGATGTGTGGATGTAGTAGTTCAGATGGAGGTGTGTGCATGTAGTTCAGATGGAGATGTGTGGATGTAGTTGTTCAGATGGAGATGTGTGGATGTAGTTGTTCAGATGGAGATGTGTGGATGTAGTTGTTCAGATGGAGGTGTGTGGATGTAGTAGTTCAGATGGAGGTGTGTGGATGTAGTTGTTCAGATGGAGATGTGTGGATGTAGTTGTTCAGATGGAGATGTGTGGGTGTAGTAGTTCAGATGGAGGTGTGTGGATGTAGTTGTTCAGATGGAGATGTGTGGATGTAGTTGTTCAGATGGAGATGTGTGGATGTAGTTGTTCAGATGGAGGTGTGTGGATGTAGTTGTTCAGATGGAGGTGTGTGGATGTAGTTGTTCAGATGGAGGTGTGTGGATGTAGTTGTTCAGATGGAGATGTGTGGATGTAGTTGTTCAGATGGAGATGTGTGGATGTAGTTGTTCAGATGGAGGTGTGTGGATGTAGTTGTTCAGATGGAGGTGTGTGGATGTAGTTGTTCAGATGGAGATGTGTGGATGTAGTTGTTCAGATGGAGGTGTGTGGATGTAGTTGTTCAGATGGAGGTGTGTGGATGTAGTTGTTCAGATGGAGGTGTGTGGATGTAGTAGTTCAGATGGAGGTGTGTGGGTGTAGTAGTTCAGATGGAGGTGTGTGGATGTAGTTGTTCAGATGGAGATGTGTGGATGTAGTTGTTCAGATGGAGGTGTGTGGATGTAGTAGTTCAGATGGAGGTGTGTGGATGTAGTTGTTCAGATGGAGGTGTGTGGATGTAGTTGTTCAGATGGAGGTGTGTGGATGTAGTAGTTCAGATGGAGGTGTGTGGGTGTAGTAGTTCAGATGGAGGTGTGTGGATGTAGTTGTTCAGATGGAGATGTGTGGATGTAGTTGTTCAGATGGAGATGTGTGGGTGTAGTAGTTCAGATGGAGGTGTGTGGATGTAGTTGTTCAGATGGAGATGTGTGGATGTAGTTGTTCAGATGGAGATGTGTGGATGTAGTTGTTCAGATGGAGGTGTGTGGATGTAGTTGTTCAGATGGAGGTGTGTGGATGTAGTTGTTCAGATGGAGATGTGTGGATGTAGTTGTTCAGATGGAGATGTGTGGATGTAGTTGTTCAGATGGAGGTGTGTGGATGTAGTTGTTCAGATGGAGGTGTGTGGATGTAGTTGTTCAGATGGAGATGTGTGGATGTAGTTGTTCAGATGGAGGTGTGTGGATGTAGTAGTTCAGATGGAGGTGTGTGGATGTAGTTCAGATGGAGGTGTGTGGATGTAGTTGTTCAGATGGAGGTGTGTGGATGTAGTAGTTCAGATGGAGGTGTGTGGATGTAGTAGTTCAGATGGAGGTGTGTGGATGTAGTAGTTCAGATGGAGGTGTGTGGGTGTAGTAGTTCAGATGGAGGTGTGTGGATGTAGTAGTTCAGATGGAGGTGTGTGGATGTAGTGAGGTAGTTTGGTCATTTCTCCAGTGAGTATAACTTTATAGTGCTTTCTTCATAGAACACGCCCTGCCTATGACATGATGATAATAACACATGCCCTGCCTATGACATGATGATAATAACACATGCCCTGCCTATGACATGATGATAATAACGAAGTCTGCTACTTTGATCTTGCAACCCTTTTGTCTGTTTGAAGTGTTTTACAACACTGGGTTTATTTCTGTATGTCTGCAATTAATTAGTGTGCACAGTTTTAAAGAGGTGGTCTAATCCATAGCACAGGTGGCTCTACAGAAGGCACGTTCATTGAGTGCACGTGGCATCAACATAGCACAGGCCGCTCTAGAGAAGGCACGGTCATTGAGTGCACGTGGCATCAACATAGCACAGGCCGCTCTAGAGAAGGCATGGTCATTGAATGCACGTGGCATCATCATAGCACAGGTGGTGCTCTAGAGAAGGCATGGTCATTGAGTGCACGTGGCATCATCATAGCACAGGTGGCGCTCTAGAGAAGGCATGGTCATTGAGTGCACGTGGCATCATCATAGCACAGGTGGCGCTCTAGAGAAGGCACGGTCATTGAGTGCACGTGGCATCATCATAGCACAGGTGGCGCTGTAGAGAAGGCATGGTCTTTGAATGCACGTGGCATCATCATAGCACAGGTGGCGCTCTAGAGAAGGCACGGTCATTGAGTGCACGTGACATCATCATAGCACAGGTGGCGCTCTAGAGAAGGCACGGTCATTGAATGCACGTGGCATCATCATAGCACAGGTGGCGCTCTAGAAAAGGCACGGTCATTGAGTGCACGTGACATCATCATAGCACAGGTGGCACTCTAGAGAAGGCATGGTCATTGAATGCACGTGGCATCATCATAGCACAGGTGGCGCTCTAGAGAAGGCATGGTCATTGAATGCACGTGGCATCATCATAACACAGGTGGCGCTCTAGAGAAGGCACGGTCATTGAGTGCACGTGACATCATCATAGTACAGGTGGCGCTCTAGAGAAGCCACGGTCATTGAGTGCACGTGGCATCATCATAGCACAGGTGGCGCTCTAGAGAAGGCACGGTCATTGAATGCACGTGGCATCATCATAGCACAGGTGGCGCTCTAGAGAAGGCATGGTCATTGAATGCACGTGGCATCATTATAGCACAGGTGGCGCTCTAGAGAAGACATGGTCATTGAATGCATGTGGCATCATCATAGCACAGGTGGCGCTCTAGAGAAGGCACGGTCATTGAATGCACGTGGCATCATCATATGTATGTTGTGTTTTGTGTAAACACTTGTAAGATAAACATGAGCAGGGGTTTCACCTCTGTTGTTGCAGAAGGCCCGAGTTGTTGGCCTCTTTGGTCGTGGCTACTTGGAAGTGACCAGTCCTGACCTGTCTGCCTCAGCTGACCTCTCCTTCTCCTTCCGCACACAGCAGAGAGACGCCCTGCTGCTGCTGGCCCGGGGCATCGACTCCCAGGTCTGTGGGAAATATTTCTTTCAGTCGTCTCGCAATATGTCTCTCAAATGACTGTCTATCACAAACATATAAAAAATATAGCATACCTATAAATTTGAATTTTTTTTTAAATATAAATTTTTAACACATATTTAATGCAGTGTTACTGTAATAACTCAGATAAACCATAGAATATGATTAAAATAGTACGGGACAGTAAATTGTACCATTGTTATGAAAGCCCTACTACATATCTAACAGCAAATTATGTACAGTATGATATGCTTTCACCATACTAGGATAATAATCAAGAGTTAAATTGTACATAATTTACGTGTGTGGTGGGTGAGATGACATGTCAAGTTGTCTGCTGACAGAACTATTATTCAGTGTCAGTGACTGACGGCCGACTGAGTGCATGGTTCAGTTCAGGCTCAGGCAACAGTCGCATCACGTCCCTCAAGACCTATAACGATGGTCGGCAGCACAGCGTCGCACTTGTCAAGAACAACCACAAGTGAGTCTTTTCCTTCCGGTCTTCACTAGCTTCCGTCTTCCCTTCTGTGTTCCTCCTTACTCCTTACTCCTCCGATCATATTTCCCGCTCTTTTCACCTTTCCTTAAGTTTTTCATTTCTGTCCCTTCAGTATCCATACATGTTTGATAACATGTATTACCCCACTCACCTGTTTGATAACATGTATTACCCCACTCACCTGTTTGATAACATGTATTACTCCACTCACCTGTTTGATAACACATATTACTCCACTCACCTGTTTGATAACATGTATTACCCCACTCACCTGTTTGATAACATGTATTACTCCACTCACCTGTTTGATAACATGTATTACTCCACTCACCTGTTTGATAACACGTATTACTCCACTCACCTGTTTGATAACATGTATTACCCCACTCACCTGTTTGATAACATGTATTACTCCACTCACCTGTTTGATAACATGTATTACTCCACTCACCTGTTTGATAACACATATTACTCCACTCACCTGTTTGATAACATGTATTACTCCACTCACCTGTTTGATAACACGTATTACTCCACTCAACTGTTTGATAACATGTACTACTCCACTCACCTGTTTGATAACACATATTACTCCACTCACCTGTTTGATAACATGTATTACTCCACTCACCTGTTTGATAACATGTATTACCCCACTCACCTGTTTGATAACTTGTATTACTCCACTCACCTGTTTGATAACACGTATTATTCCACTCACCTGTTTGATAACATGTATTACTCCACTCACCTGTTTGATAACATGTATTACTCCGCTCACCTGTTTGATAACACGTATTACTCCGCTCACCTGTTTGATAACATGTATTACTCCACTCACCTGTTTGATAACACGTATTACTCCGCTCACCTGTTTGATAACACGTATTACTCCGCTCACCTGTTTGATAACATGTATTACTCCACTCACCTGTTTGATAACACGTATTACTCCGCTCACCTGTTTGATAACATGTATTACTCCACTCACCATCTTCTGGTCTGTGACCGCAGGATTGACATGTACGTAGACGACACGCTAGGTGGCAGCACCAGACTGCCATTCGGAGCCAACATGCACATCGGCAGCATGCGTGGGGCCAGTGGTGGCCTCTATATAGGGGGCGTCCCACCAGGGGCTGACTACACAGGGGTAGCTGCTTCCCTCGCCCCTCTCAGGGGTTGTCTACAGGACCTGGTCATCAATGGAAAGTAAGAGTGATAGCCAGACTGGTTTTGTTTTGGCAGTGTCTCAAGTTACAAGGTTTCAGTTTGTGGGTTGCAAAGTTTGGCCAAATGCAGATTTGGTATTTTTACTGTACCAGGAAACAATTATTTAATTTTCTAATAGAAACCAGGGTTAGTAAAACTGTTGTTGGTGAATATCCACTAGTTAGATGCAGTTGGCCTCGTAGCTTGTACTGGTGTGTGCAGCACTAAAAAAACATAAAAAATGTATCAGTTGAAACAAGATTTAAAAAAATACAAATTATCACTTGGCTCAGTAACATGGTTAATGGTACAATCAGTATATGTATCACTTGGCTCAGTAACATGGCTAATGGTACAATCAGTATATGTATCACTTGGCTCAGTAACATGGCTAATGGTACAATCAGTATATGTATCACTTGGCTCAGTAACATGGTTAATGGTACAATCAGTATATGTATCACTTGGCTCAGTAACATGGTTAATGGTACAATCAGTATATGTATCACTTGGCTCAGTAACATGGCTAATGGTACAATCAGTATATGTATCACTTGGCTCAGTAACATGGTTAATGGTACAATCAGTATATGTATCACTTGGCTCAGTAACATGGCTAATGGTACAATCAGTATATGTATCACTTGGCTCAGTAACATGGTTAATGGTACAATCAGTATATGTATCACTAGGCTCAGTAACATGGTTAATGGTACAATCAGTATATGTATCACTTGGCTCAGTAACATGGCTAATGGTACAATCAGTATATGTATCACTTGGCTCAGTAACATGGCTAATGGTACAATCAGTATATTGCCTATTGCTAATCAAATCATTGGCTGCGTTGAGTTGGTTGCAGTGTTCAAGACACACCACACATCTGCCTCCAGTATATCTTGTAATAAACACCATTACAAGATACACCACACATCTGCCTCCAGTATATCTTGTAATAAACAACATTACAAGATACACCACACATCAGCCTCCAGTATATCTTGTAATAAACAACACTACAAGATACATCACACATCTGCCTCCAGTATATCTTGTAATAAACAACATTACAAGATACATCACACATCTGCTTCCAGTATATCTTGTAATAAACAGCAGTACAATATAAACCACACATCTGCCTCCAGTATATCTTGTAATAAACAGCAGAAAAAGATACACCACACATCTGCCTCCAGTATATCTTGTAATATACAACAGTAGAAGATACACCACACATCTGCCTCCAGTATATCTTGTAATAAACACCATTACAAGATACACCACACATCTGCCTCCAGTATATCTTGTAATAAACAACATTACAAGATACACCACACATCAGCCTCCAGTATATCTTGTAATAAACAACACTACAAGATACATCACACATCTGCCTCCAGTATATCTTGTAATAAACAACATTACAAGATACATCACACATCTGCTTCCAGTATATCTTGTAATAAACAGCAGTACAATATAAACCACACATCTGCCTCCAGTATATCTTGTAATAAACAGCAGAAAAAGATACACCACACATCTGCCTCCAGTATATCTTGTAATATACAACAGTAGAAGATACACCACACATCTGCCTCCAGTATATCTTGTAATAAACAACAGTACAAGATACACCACACATCTGCCTCCAGTATATCTTGTAATAAACAACAGTACAAGATACACCACACATCTGCCTCCAGTATATCTAGTAATAAACAACAGTACAAGATGCACCACACATCTGTCTCCAGTATATCTAGTAATAAACAACAGTACAAGATGCACCACACATCTACTTCCAGTATATCTTGTAATTAACAACAGTACAAGATACATTACACATCTGCCTCTAGTATATCTTGCAATAAACAACAGTACAAGATAAACCACACATCTGCCTCCAGTATATCTTGTAACAATCAACAGTACAAGATACACCACACATCTGCATCCAGTATATCTTGTAATAAACAATAGTACAAGATACACCACACATCTGCCTCCAGTATATCTTGTAATAAACAACAGTACAAGATGCACCACACATCTGCCTCCAGTATATCTTGTAACAATCAACAGTACAAGATACACCACACATCTGCCTCCAGTATATCTTGTAATAAACAACAGTACAAGATACACCACACATCTGCCTCCAGTATATCTTGTAATAAACAACAGTACAAGATAAACCACACATCTGTCTCCAGTATATCTTGTAATAAACAACAGTACAAGATACACCACACATCTGCATCCAGTATATCTTGTAATAAACAACAGTACAAGATACACCACACATCTGTCTCCAGTATATCTTGTAATAAACAACAGTACAAGATACACCACACATCTGCCTCCAGTATATCTTGTAATAAACAACAGTACAAGATACACCACACATCTGCTTCCAGTATATCTTGTAATAAACAACAATACAAGATACACCACACATCTGCCTCCAGTATATCTAGTAATAAACAACAGTACAAGATACACCACACATCTGTATCCAGTATATCTTGTAATAAACAACAGTACAAGATACACCACACATCTGTCTCCAGTATATCTTGTAATAAACAACAGTACAAGATACACCACACATCTGCCTCCAGTATATCTTGTAATAAACAACAATACAAGATACACCACACATCTGCCTCCAGTATATCTTGTAATAAACACCATTACAAGATACACCACACATCTGCCTCCAGTATATCTTGTAACAAACAACAATACAAGATACACCACACATCTGCCTCCAGTATATCTAGTAATAAACAACAGTACAAGATACACCACACATCTGTCTCCAGTATATCTTGTAATAAACAACAGTACAAGATACACCACACATCTGTCTCCAGTATATCTTGTAATAAACGACAGCACAAGATACACCACACATCTGTCTCCAGTATATCTTGTAATAAACAACAATACAAGATACACCACACATCTGCCTCCAGTATATCTTGTAACAAACAACAGTACAAAGTGAAGACAAGTCATTTAGACACACCCATTGCCAAGATGTCCACTCTGTGTTGGTGTTGTCTTCAGGGTACTGCCACTGGACACGCCCGTCAACTTCAGCTACGTGGACGTGGGTCGGTGCGCTCAACAACGCATCTTCCACGACTTGCCTGTGCTGCCCTCCATCAAGGAGTACCCTGTCACGCCTGCAGTGCCAAGCTTCACGGTGACAGTGACACTGCCCCCTCCAATCACCACTACTGTCTCAAAAGAAGTACGCATCTAGTCAACCTGTGTTACACCTAATTGATGGGGTTAGACCACAATTAGGTTGCATCTGTTATTAACAGCGGCTAATACCTAATACTACAGCATAATTTCTCCAGAGATTTGTTTCTATGTCGCTTATTTAAAGTTTGTGGATCTATTTCTGGTTGATGTTTGTCCTGCACAGTGGTTATGTGGATGAGTTTGTGGACCTATTTCTGTGTAGATGTTTGTATTACACAGTGATTATGTGGATGAGTTTGTGGACCTATTTCTGTGTAGATGTTTGTACTACACAGTGGTTATGTGGATGAGTTTGTGGACCAATTTCTTGTTGATGTTTACCCTGTACAGTGGTTATGTGGATGAGTTTGTAGACCTATTTCTGTGTAGATGTTTGTCCCGCACAGTGGTTATGTGGATGAGTTTGTGGACCAATTTCTTGTTGATGTTTGTCCTGCACAGTGATTATGTGGATGAGTTTGTAGACCTATTTCTGTGTAGATGTTTGTCCCGCACAGTGGTTATGTGGATGAGTTTGTGGACGTATTTCTGTGTAGATGTTTATCCTGCACAATGGTTATGTGGATGAGTTTGTGGACCTATTTCTGTGTAGATGTTTGTCCTGCACAGTGGTTATGTGGATGAGTTTGTGGACCTATTTTTGTGTAGATGTTTGTCCTGCACAGTGGTTATGTGGATGAGTTTGTGGACCTATTTCTGTGTAGATGTTTGTCCTGCACAGTGGTTATGTGGATGAGTTTGTGGACCTATTTCTAGTTGATGTTTGTCCTGTGTAATGGTGATGTGGATGAGCACATGATATTGCAAATTTGACATACACTATCTAGGGCACATATTCTTTATCTCCATGAAAAATGTGTTGACATTGCATATGGCTTGAACAGGGGCAGTATTTAGTTTCTTATAGCCCAGTAACAAACAAAGAGTGAGAGAGCTGTGTTATAGAGAGAGCCGTGTTATAGAGAGAGCCGTGTTATAGAGAGAGCCGTGTTATAACTTTTACTCTTCAAAAGGCACAAGTGAAACATAAAATTACTTTTAGTATTTTTCAATTTACAAATTTTGCAAGAAGCAGCAATATCTTTAGACAAGAAAGGACACTAATTCTTGCAACAATTTACAAATACAGTCTGTATGTCACTTATGCTTGTATGTATCATGTTCTCTTCATAGCAACCCAAGTCATGTGCAGTGGAAGAGAGATACAGTCGCTTGACAAGTGGTGTAGCATTTGGTGACGTCAGACACAGTCATGCAGAGATTGGTGTGAAGAGACGGTCTGCAAAGACAGAGTGAGTTTGATGATTAATGGAGTCAACCAGTTTATAAACACAATGTGGGGATAAGTAACTTTTCTATTAGAACTGATAAATTTGAATTACCGAATGTGGTGTATCATTGGTGTCTCTTGTCTGTAGTACCAGTCAACTCTCTAACTGAATGTGATGTTTCATTGGTGTCTGTTGTCTGTAGTACCAATCAACTCTCTAACTGAAAGTGGTGTATCATTGGTGTCTGTTGTCTGTAGTACCAGTCAACTCTCTAACTGAATGTGGTGTATCATTGGTGTCTGTTGTCTGTAGTACCAGTCAACTCTCTAACTGAATGTGGTGTATCATTGGTGTCTGTTGTCTGTAGTACCAGTCAACTCTCTAACTGAATGTGGTGTATCATTGGTCTCTGTAGTACCAGTCAACTCTCTAACTGAATGTGATGTATCATTGGTGTCTGTTGTCTGTAGTACCAGTCAACTCTCTAACTGAATGTGGTGTATCATTGTTGTCTGTAGTACCAGTCAACTCTCTAACTGAATGTGGTGTATCAATGGTGTCTGTTGTTTGTAGTACCAGTCAACTCTCTAACTGACGTCTTTATCACACTAAGCAATTTTCTCAGCCTTCAAGCTATAAAACTCGGCTAAAGATGCACATCAAAATTATAGTGGAGAATTTGATATTGTTGTTTCCTGACAGCTACAGTAAATATTGTACCTTGCCACTCGTTCATTGTTCACCCAATGCTAGGCGTACATTGCTAAACTTGTAGTGAGTTGTGTGTTTGTGCGATTGTGTCAATGCACAATACACACTATTTGTTGCCACAATTAAATTGTTTTAACCCTTTTAAACCCACATGGTCACCAGCAAAATTTGCCCCAGGAACTACAGTTATTTCAGTGATTCAGTTTTCTGTTACCATGCATAGGAGATTGTCTAACAACAGCAATAGTAAGAGACAGACCCATAAAAGTAGACATTTTCTGCAAGCTGAATGAATGAGCTATCCATCCAACTACAATTTATTCATGAAAACACAGACAGGTGCAGGACAGTTGCCATGGAAAGCAACAACACAATGTACGGAAATTGAAAAAAACGAATGTCAAAAATAAAAGTGGTTCACTGATATAAATGTCCACTTCTAGGAGTAGTAGCAATGTCTGTATATCTCTACATACCACTCTGTACCAGTCAGAAAGTCTGCAGTTGCTACAACATTCAACAAAAAGTATGAACATTTAATGTTCAAATGAAACACAAAACAGGCACAGCGTCCGAATCGTCCGGGTCAAGTATCATTGTGTCATCGTCGGAGCCGGTGATGTCACTGTTTTCGAAGTCAGAGACGTCAATTTCGTTGTCGCTTTCTTGATTGAATTCGCCTGGATGAACTCGGATTTGTTCCTCCACTAACTTGACATCTCTCGCGTAAAACCCGCCGAATTTTTCGTCACCGTTCATCTCAAATAACAGATGCATCACCAGCGCCACTCAATCCGGCCATTTTTGCTTTTCAGCAACCTCGAAAACTTACGAGAAACGATGCGGAAAATTAACTTTTCCTATCTCAATTGAAAGCATCGAGAAAAGATGGTGAACAGTACGATACTGTGCATGCGTGCCTCTTTCTGATAATGTCACAACAAAGCCTACTAAGGCACTGATTGGACCGTATTTATGAATGAACTTGGAGTACGTATTCAGTGTCTGAATGGGTTTTAATTTGTTCAACAATGGTTGGGCCGGCCAAATCAACAATGATTGGGCCAGTCAAATAAAAACCGGTTGGGCCGGCCAAATCAACAACAGTTGGGCCGAACAAGTCAACAATGGTTGGGCTGGCCAAGTCAACAACAATTGGGCTGACCAAATCAATAACGATTGGGCCGACCAAATCAACAATGGTTGGGCCGACCAAATCAACAATGGTTGGGCCGACCAAATCAACAATGGTTGGGCCGACCAAACCAACACGCAACTCGAGTATTGTTGAGTTGTGGATCAGCATACAATGCATTACTGATCCATTTAAAGTCAAATAAACACACGATTCACAACAAAAGTCTAGCAATGTTCGTCTGGCGTGATTTTCAATAAGAACCATCAAAGTAGGTTTGACAAACACGAGTACAGCAAGACAAGCGCTAGTTAGGAAATATATTGGTGTGGTGATCGTATCGTCAGCACCTAAACACGGGCGAAACACCCTCCGAAAGACAGCTATTCCCATTTTTCCCCTGGCGGCAAACAATCGGGGTTCACAACTGACTGCGTTATATCCAAATCCGCGTAATAACGATGCTCAACTGTAGCAGAGATTTTAAATAGGCCAAATGATGATGTTTATTACAAAGTGGACTGCAGCACCCACTTTAGGAAGAACATTGACAGGAATGTGAACTCTATAAACAGGACAGGAACTGAACACATGTACAACCCCATCTGACAAGTTTCTCAGAACCCATTCCTACAAGCATGATGATAACATATATCACAAGTATCTATTACCTCGGCTCAATACCACATGAAAAGATGCAGTTATGGTATTGCCAAATGAGACAGAAAATGTTTTTATTTGGATTAGTAGATTACCTGTCTCATGTTGCAGCTTCAGCATGTCTGTCGACGTCCGCACCTTCTACACACATGGCATCATATTGTACATCACCAACACAGCGCGCACAGAGTACCTGGCTGTGTACATGAACAACAGCCGTGTCCATGTGTCGTACAACAGACACGGGCACTCAAGGAACCTACAGGACACCCAGGACTTGAGTGACGGCGACTGGCACACGGTCAGTCTGCTGGTTGGG
Source organism: Lamellibrachia satsuma (assembly GCA_033239005.1). Taxonomy (NCBI): domain Eukaryota; kingdom Metazoa; phylum Annelida; class Polychaeta; order Sabellida; family Siboglinidae; genus Lamellibrachia; species Lamellibrachia satsuma. Next base: position 1,796,400 of record BSQZ01000007.1, read on the forward strand.
CGCAGTTTTGTCGTACAAATTATCAATATCATATAAGATGTTAAAAAGTTCTTTTCAGGTAAATATTTGTAATTGGTAAAAGCCGCTGCTGAATTTCCGCAACATGCAGGTGGCAGTGTACAGGGAGTAGTGTACAGGGGGTAGTGTACAGGGGGTAGTGTACAGGGGGTAGTGTACAGGAGGTAGTGTACAGGGGGTAGTAACCGCAGTGAATATTACTGTTGCTTCACCTAATGTTTGTATCTACAGGTGGTTGTGATGGAGGACCATAAGAGACTCAACTTGAGAGTGGACCATAGACCTGCTATAGAAGATCACATCACTGACAGGGTGAACGTTGTCGCCCCAGTCTATGTGGGTGGTCTGCCACCCCATTATGAAACACAGTCAGCAATTGTAAGTAACTTGTCAAATAAAGAACTTCATTTTTAACATAGGAAACATAAATTTAATGTAATATAATTCAGTTATAATTATGTTGAATCAAATTGATTTTCAGACTTGGAATTCTATTGTGTTTTTGCAGCATGGTGCTCAGTATGGTGCTCAGATTGGTGCTCAATATGGTGCTCAATATGGTGCTCAATGTGGTGCTCAGAGTGGTGCTCAATATGGTGCTCAATATGGTGCTCAATGTGGTGCTCAATGTGGTGCTCAGAGTGGTGCTCAATATGGTGCTCAATGTGGTGCTCAGAGTGGTGCTCAATGTGGTGCTCAGAGTGGTGCTCAGTATGGTGCTCAGTATGGTGCTCAGCATGGTGTTTGCTGTTGTAGGTCTCGGAGAGCTTCAAGGGCTGTCTCTCAGAGTTCCACCTCAACAGTGCGCCCGTCGACCTGACCAACTCCAAGGCCATCATGGGGGTGAGGACGTGCTTCAGGGAGGTCGAGAGAGGCTCACACTTTGACGGCTACAGCTACGCTGTGTATGGTATGTGTGGGTGGCTTTGTGCACAGGTTTCTTGGGTATTGTAATATCCACAGACATCACAACCTCTGGTCAAAGTTTCAACTAGTACCAACATGTAGAAAGTTAAAGCTACGTGGCATTTGGGATGTAAAAAATGTAATGAAATATTAGTCTGTATGCATTAGTTCCAAACAATTCACAATAGTGTTTCACATAGTTGAATCCTCAGTGCGGGGTCAGTAGTTAATATCTACCCTCACTCTGAGGTCAGTAGTTAAGATCCAATCTACCCATTTCAGAGATGAATGTCAAAATTCTGAATAAAGGCAGAAAAAACTTTGTAAACACATTCATATGTTCCATATTTGTCATAGCCAGGCAGAACTTGTAGTCATTACAATGGAGTACCCACCCCCTCTCCCCACACCCCCCTCCACGCACCACATCCCCCCCACCCACCCCATCTCCCCACACCCCCTCCACACACCCACATCCCCCCATGCACACCGTCTCCCCACACCCCCCTTCACACACCACATCCCCCCACCCACCCCGTCTCCCCACACCCCCTCCATCCCATCCACACACCCACACTCCTCCACCCCCACACATCCCCATCACCCACACCCCTCCTTTTGAAGACCTCATTACAAGCCACCCTTGCCTACAGTTCCCACCCAGTTGTGTTGTTGTTGACTGTTTCAGCTGAGAAGTTTGAAGTAGAGGCAGACTTTGAAGTGACCCTGGAGTTGCGGACGGCCTACAGGAGGGGCGTCATACTGACTGCAAGTCACCCTCGGGGTAAACCCGCCCTCACCCTGGAGATCCACAAAGGACAGGTGAGGAATATCACTGTATCTACACAGCTATGTCTTCTGTTTCAATAAACTTGGTGTATATACATGCGCACACATACATATATAATTTAAATAAATAAATAAAAAGCGTGTGACATTTTGTCTGTGACAATGTCCAATCTGCCAGCAAGCATGTTATCTAGTGTCAACACCGTTTTGTGTTCTCTTTTGTAAACTATTTGGCGAGTTGGAATGAACAGGTCTGTCAGGGAATGAACTGTAAAGGAACAGGTCTGCCAGGGGATGAAGTTAAAGGAACAGGTCTGCCAGGGGATGAAGTTAAAGGAACAGGTCTGCCAGGGGATGGCGTTAAAGGAACAGGTCTGCCAGGGATGAAGTTAAAGGAACAAGTCTGCCAGGGGATGAAGTTAAATTAACAGGTCTGCCAGGGGATGAAGTTAAAGGAACAGGTCTGCAGGGGGATGAAGTGTAAAGGAAAAGTTCTGCCGGAGGATGAATTGTAAGGAACAGTTCTGCTGGGGGATGAAGTGTAAAGGAACAGTTCTGCCAGGGGATGAAGTATAAAGGAACAGTTCTGCTGGGGGGGATGAAGTGCAAAGGAACAAGTCTGCCAGGGGATGAAGTGTAAAGGAACAGGTCTGCCGGGGAATGAAGTGTAAAGGAAAAGTTCTGCCGGGGGATGAATTGTAAGGAACAGTTCTGCTGGGGGACGAAGTGTAAAGGAACAGTTCTGCCAGGGGATGAAGTATAAAGGAACAGTTCTGCTGGGGGGATGAAGTGCAAAGGAACAGGTCTGCCAGGGGATGAAGTATAAAGGAACAGGTCTGCCAGGGGATGAAGTGCAAAAGAACAGGTCTGCCAGGGGATGAAGTGTAAAGGAACAGTTCTGCCAGGGGATGAAGTGCAAAGGAACAGTTCTGCCAGGGGATGAAGTGCAAAGGAACAGTTCTGCCAGGGGATGAAGTGTAAAGGAACAGTTCTGCCAGGGGATGAAGTGCAAAGGAACAGTTCTGCCAGGGGATGAAGTGTAAAGGAACAGTTCTGCCAGGGGATGAAGTTCAAAGGAAAAGTTCTGCCAGGGGATGAAGTGTAAAGGAACAGGTCTGCCGGGGATGAAGTGTAAGATCTCTATAAGACCTCTATAAGACCTTTATAAGAACTTTACCTTTACCTTTTTTATTAACACATTCACCATTGCTTCAGTTAAAGTTCAGCGCCGTCAACAAGGCAGAGAGATTCACTGCTGTCTCGACACTATGCGAGTACTGTCTCTGTGACAACAAGTGGCACAAGGTCAAGGCCATCTTCAGCAAGCACATCGTCACTCTCAAGGTCGACAAGGATCCTATCAGACTTGGCATCAGTCGAAGTGATGAGGAATCGCTCGGCATTCGCAGTGCCCTCTACATCGGTGGATTTCCAGGTTCGTTGAAATGCCTTTTACTTTGTGACCGTAAATTATGATTGGAAATCTTAGTTTCATGTTACAACGTGGCAGCACTCTGTATCAGTGTCAGCTGTAGTTGATATAATTTCATTAGTCAGATTTAAAAATTGCGATTTAAAAGAAACATATTCAGTTATTTTTTTTTAGCATAAACATGTCTATCAATAAATAAGAGAAATATAATTTTTTTTATCATAACCTAAATCTGTTCTAATAAACCAGAAAAGCTATTAATCATTTTCTCACTCACTTTTTTGACAGTTGTTTACATTTGGATGAATCAGTTTTCCAAGCATTTTGCAAATGTTTATGCACCAATGCGAATGTTGGCAAACCAAAGGACAATACAAATCTTTCATCTTCGGCAACTCCTACTCTTGTCAGCTAGTTGTGGTATGTTGCTATCACCCCTGGTGGATTCCATCAGAGCAAATGTTGCACTGAAATCTAATCATGATGTAATATGTAAGAACATATTTTATAATTTTATTTCAGTCTGAACACTGCTTAAAATTTTAATTTCCAACTAAATATAAATTAGGAATGGCTTAGAGGAAGGACATCATTTGACGTGATGTCTGTTTCATTTGTAGCCTTCGCCCTCCCCCAGGGGGCGACACATGCGAGCGATTACTTCACCGGCTGTCTGCGCAACATTCACATCAATGGCAGTCCCGTCGACTGGCACGGCATGCACAGTCTAGTGGACGTCCACGTTGGCGCATGCCCCATCACTTCACCACCAGGGGGCATTAGGTGAGATGTCGCCGGTTACGTGGAAGGCGCTCGCTCACAACTAATCTAGTCAACTGACTTTGTGTACACTGCACATAGTTTACAGTGTCAGTGAATGAGATGGAAACAAATGTACAGTGTCGGCGACTGTTGCAGTATGAGAAGGAAACAAACATGCAGTGTTTGTAGACACACTATAGTGTGATGTGAAAACGAATATATGTGTCTTGCAAACCAAGATGGAAACACACATGTGGTGTGAGCCAGAAATATGAGCACTACACAGCAAGGAGGCACAATGAGCCTGGATGCTGGATAAGTGACTGGGTAGAACTCATTCAGAAGATGTAATACTTCTGTTAGGTATGGAATGAATTTTTAACAAGTAGAGGAAAATCTAATCTCACAAACATGTGCCAGAAACTTGTCATTTAGAGGAATTAGATCACTAACCTTCATACCTCTACATGCGTGATCTCGCTAAGGCCAGTCGAGGTGGTGTTTGCCCCTGACAAATTAGAACTTACTTGTCTAGTTGTAGAAGAAGAAGAAAACAGAAGTTTTATTTGACCAGCGTTTACATAGAAATCTTATAATATCAGCAGTGACATGTCTCCTGTGTTAGAGGTGTATACAGCTGGAAGATTGGTCGTTTCTTCCAGACAGTTGGTTGCTTGTCCAGTTCCGTCAGTAATACTCAGTATTGTATTTAAACATGTCATATACAACATTGGCTTGGACATTCAGGTGAAAACATGATTTACATTATGTTGTTATTTTTCTGTGATCTGTAGTCAAATACGTACAGATCTGTACCTCTTTCAAGCTGCTCATGACGTTTAAATGTCAATAATTGTGTAAATGCATACAATATTGTTCTGTAACATTCATGAAGTCTCTTCATTGACAGTATGACTTCTTGGTCACTTTGACACCCCCTCCCAATACTCCCTCCCGCTAGACTGTAAGAATTAACCCCCTCCCAGCAGTGCGTATTCCTTGTGAGGCTACAGTGGCGCCACAGTGGCAGATATGAACACTGCAGAAAAGTTATGTTTGTTGAAACTTCAAAAAAGCCTCGAAACTTTTTAAGTACTGTATCATGCACAATTTTGGTGACAAATCCATTTACGACTTTACGCTACAGGAAGTTTACTATTCTTGACACTTACCCAGGCCAGTATGCAACTTGCAAAATGCATGGTATTTATTTGTACATTATGTTTTTCAGATGTACATACAATGTGATATATCATTGCACCTCATTGCTAGACAGCAGCGGTTCTCAACCTGGGGTACGCTGGAGGTTTTCCATGGGGTATGACGATGGTTGGCTGAAGCTAAGGTTACATGCAAAGGTGAAAAAAAAAATTTACTTTCTGTGGTCCACGAAGGAGAAATGGTGGTTCTGTAATAGTATCAAATTCACAGAAGACATTCTTTTCAAGCCAACATCAAGAGCTATTAGAAAACGTCATCACCCAAGTCCATCAGTTGCTATTCTCGATGGACCTACAGTTTTCCCAGTTAAAATACTTTGTACCGGTTAGTGCAACAGTTAGTGCAACGGTTAGTGCCTAACTGATAAGCACCATCATCATCAAGTTGAGTGCCCTCAATACCCGGGATTTGTTCCAAGAGTTCAATGCGAACCAAGACGCGATGCTCTTCCACCCTGAGCTCTATTGGCTCTCACGGTGAACGTGGTGTCTACAGTGGTATCGCAGAAAGAGGAGAGTACTCGAAAAAAATTTTAAGAAACTTGGACAAAGGTGGCTCTTGAATCTGGCATGCTTGAACAACATCGTTTCCCACCTGAACTCACTTAACAAGTCCTAGTTCACAACAGTGTTTAATTTCGTTAGCTAGAGCTGGTGTGATGGCAAAATCAACTTCAACATGTTTGTGACGCTTCAGGATGAAGAAACGGGACATGGAAACATGGGGCAACTTGTGCAGACGCACCTGCCTTCCATGCGGAAGGAATTTCAGACATACTTCATCTATTTAGTGTGGAGGTGCGATCTCTCTCAGATAGCATGCAGGAGGACTTTTGGAAGTTCGTGAATGACTCCATCACATGTTATGCATTTGAAGCCCTTCCCTTCACAAAGTTCCTGTCCATGATGAGTGAATCATATCCATCTGTGACTGAAGCACCTGCGAGGGCATTGTTGATATTTCTATCTACCTATCTCGGTGAGCAAGTATTCTCGGCGATGTTATGCATGAAAACTAAATTTCATGCCCGTCTGTGCGTGAAGTCTCCTTATCCAAAACTGTTCCCTGAATCGAGGCCCTGGTTTTGATCAGGAAAGCTCAGCCCTCACATGGTTCGAGGTGGTTTCTTGAATTTTGCTTTGGTGTCCTACCTCCATTCGGGGTACAGTTTTGTCATAAATAAAATGTGTATCACATAACTCAGTGTTGAATGTTGTTTCACTAATAATTTTATGTCACTATGATGGGGCCTGGCCTATCGTTCAGGACACGGGGTATGCGGGGTGAAACAGTTTGTATGTCACTATGATGGGGCCTGGCCTGTCGTTCAAGACATGGGGTACGTGGGGTGAAACAGTTTGGGAACCGCTGCTTTACAGGATGCCTGAAGTTTCTTGCACCTACAGTTATTCTTGGTCCACTTGTTTTATGAGCACATAGATAATAGATAATAGCACATAGATAATAGATCTATTTTGACACCGTAGTATGTGTTGGTGTTTACCAAACTTTATGCTCAGTTGTAACTTTCACTGCAATCATTTAATTTGTAAATAATAATTTTTTTATATATATTACCGGTAGTTGTATAATAGTATATGTAATAAAGGTGCCGTGGTAGTTACTGTTAACAATTATGAACATACAGTATGTTGGTATGTTGGCAGATATACATGTATATAAATTAATATATTTATATATATATACATTGTATATATAATTATGTATATTATATGTGTATATAATATATTATAATATATATGTATTATATTATTTGTGTATATAATATACTATAATATATATACATATACAGTGGAACCTCATTAATCCGGACACCTTGCTCCCCAGTATAAGTGTCCACATTAACAAGTTTTCTGGATAAAAGAATCACAATTAACGGGGTATGTTAGCGTTTGGAAATTTGTTCCTGTGAAATGATGTGAAGATGCAGAGGTTTCCAGATCATCGGCGTCCAGCTTAACTAGGTTTCACTGTATGCATATATGTATGTATAGTAGATATATAATTTATTTTATATATAGTAATGATATGTATGTGTATATGCATACATGATTATATAAACACACAGTTATATATGTGATAGGAATAGGATTATCATTCCATGTTGTGCTATATCAGTCTGCATGAAATAATCCATGAAATTTGAAGAACAATTATTTATGTAAATATTTCCCAAGATTTATACCCAGTAGCTTTTAATAGGAACAATTAGACTTGCTTACTTCTGGTTCTAATTGTTCTAGCACAAAGTGATAACTTAATATAAATATTGTATGTATAGTTATGTTTATTAATAGAAATATATTAATTGAAGGTGCTACAAAGAATTTGATGAAACTGCAGGAAATTAAGACTAAACTGTGTAAAATATATTCTGTATTGTACATATACACATATACCTGTTGGCGTCATCTAAAAACATCTAAATATTCGGTACTGGGTCCACGGCCCCCTTTCATATAAGTAACCTTTTGAAAAATACAATATGCCACAGTGCGCAAATTATAGTCAATATGAGGTGGACAACATTGTACATGATGGGTTTACATATGACCACATTGTACATAATGGGTGTACATATGACCACATTGTACATGATGGATGTACAAATGGCCACATTGTACATGATGGGTGTACATATGACCACATTGTACATGATGGATGTACAATTGGCCACATTGTACATGATGGATGTACAAATGACCACATTGTACATGATGGGTGTACATATGACCACATTGTACATGATGGATGTACATATGACCATAAACGGCACTTACCGGTACTCTGGCATTAAAAGGAACAGTGAAAACATGTGTTAGACACTTTTGTAAGTTGTAATGTCTAAATTGAGTTCTTGTGGAGAAATAATTTGTAAATAATTATTAAAATACATGTTGACTTTGTACACATACATTTGTGCATACATGGGAAAAGCATACAACTTCTCTAGGCATGCAGTTCTAATATGTATTGTGTGGTTAAATGTACATAATCATTATGTATTGGAAAGTCAACAAATAGCATGTGGTATTGGAGATGGATATGGCATGTATTTCAGGGTTATTTCCCACAGATCAGTGTGTCACAAAAACAGTTTGAACACAAGAACTGCCTGTGAAATGAAATCTCTCTTTGTAATCTTAATAAGGTGTCTTGCATCTATTATGCCAAAGATGACATGTGTCATTGCAATGTTATTTATGTTCACAGAAAAGAAAGGTTAATACTGATGGTGATAAACAACATTTACAAAACGATCTAGACAGATTAGTGAAATGGTCTGAGAAATGGCAGATGCTGTTCAATTTTGGGAAATGTAAATGCCTACATACAGGACATGGGAACTTGAATGTAAACTATAAAATGGGAGATACTGTTCTGGGTACTACTGTAAAAGAAAAGGACTTAGGAGTTACAATAAGCGCTGATATGAAAGTTTCAGAGCAGTGTGGTATTGCAGCTTCAAAGGGTAATCAAATTCTTGGAATGATTAGAAGAAACATAACATACAAGGGAAAAAAGTTAATTATACCTCTTTATAAAGCAATAGTTAGACCTCATTTAGAATACTGTATACAAGCATGGAGACCATATCGTAAGAAGGATATAGATACGCTTGAACGCATACAAAGGAGAGCAACTAAAATGATTCCAGAACTTAGAGACCTTAGTTATGAAGAACGCCTGAAGGAATGTGGTTTAACAACTCTAGAGACAAGGAGGTTAAGAGGAGATCAGATTGAAGTTTTTAAGATATTGAATGGGTATGAAAATATTGATAGAAATATGTTTTTCTCACTCAAGAAGGATAGCAGAACTAGAGGACATGAGGTAAAATTAGTAAAGGATCAATGTAGATTGGACATCAGGAAGCACTCGTTCTCACAGAGGACATTAAATGAATGGAACAAATTGTCTACAGATTGTGTAACTGCTAGCAGCGTGAATATGTTTAAAAACAAGGTTGACACATATATCAGGAGGGCGGGTTATAAGTAGGTGAACATTGTTGGACTCTCGATAAGCCAATGGCTTCCTTGTCCACTTGCCATCTGGGCCTTTGGCTTGGATGGCAAATCTTGTTAAACAAGTGGGCGTACTGTGAATATAATAGAGTACAGTTATGAATATGCAGCTAGTAATAGTAATGAAAGCATTATTTCATGACCATGAAGTCTCAGTGCTGAAATAGTATGTTGCACTCCATTATAGAAATATGCAACGTTATAGAACCAATTTTTATATATGTGCCAAGCCGTTGACATTGTGCTATGCTAGCAAGAATCAGGAATTGTTTATTCGACAAGACATGTAACATAAATTAAGAAATACAAAAACATACTACGAATTTCTACAAAATGCATAAATTCATAAATATGAATGTTAATTGTATAGGTATGAAACGATGTCGGTCTGGGAGACTGCCACTAAGGCCATAATTTGGTCGCTAACATGACAGCCACCCAATAAGATTATAAATTAAACAAAAGAATTGACAAGATTTAACAAGAGATTTAACAAGATTTGCCATCCAAGCCAAAGGCCCAGATGGCAAGTGGACAAGGAAGCCATTGGCTTATCGAGAGTCCAACAATGTTCACCTACTTATAACCCGCCCTCCTGATATATGTGTCAACCTTGTTTTTAAACATATTCACGCTGATTGAGTGAAGGATGAAAGATAAACATCTATATATAACATATATTATTATAATATGTGAGATGGTATGGATAGGAAATCAGTTGGCAAACATTGAACAGCAATTAGTTATTGTATAAGTGGCAAATATAACAATTCCGGATATTCCAACTTGAGTTATGTTGTTGTTATTAATTACATGTACAATACTAAACTTGAGTGATTTCTTGTGTAATGTATATGAACATACTCATTTTCTCTTGTGCTTAACCTTGAAAAATATTCAGGTAAATTACCGTTTATGTATCTATAATAAAATTTCCGTTGTTGTAACCTAATAATGTCTGTGAGCATTAAAAAGTTAAGATGTTTAAATAATGGCTCTGTATGTGCATTATATCGGCTATAGGTCACTACTCTGATTGATCTTTTTTTGGAGTTTTAAGACCCTATCATGTTGGATGAGGGAGTACAAGTGAATTATATAGGTTTACTAAAAACATGTTGCAGTACAAATGTTTAATTTTTCATACAATACCAACTGATCTTGAAATTTTACAATATAAATTTTCCATTTCAGGTGTTTGTTTATTGTCAGTCCTAAGAAGTTGAAGTTATCAACACACTCTATAGGTGTGTCATTTATTTCAAGTTGGAATCTCGGAATTTTTTTTTGGGTGGTGAAAATTCATATATTTTGATTTGTTAGCATTTAATGAAAGTTTATTAACTTCCAGCCATTCACTAATCTTTTGTTGTTCAACATTAATATTATTAAAATTAGCAAGCTGCATCTTGGAAGAATCAAGTGTGCTACATAAAGTTGAGTCATCTGCATATAAAATGTATTCAAATAAATTACTTGCATTAGTAATATCTTTTATATATATTAAAAATAGTAGAGGGCCCAGTATAGAACCTTGTGGAACACCTGTGGTTATAGGCAACATATCTGATTTGGTGTCATTTATTTCAACAAATTGTTTGCTAAATAACTTTGAATAATACACATAATTAACTCTCAAGAAACTTAGTGTTCGATCTGTATATTTCAACCGCATCCTGCAGTCTTCTTCAGCAGACTGAAGTTACGAATGTGTCACATGACCAATGTCATGTGACACAAGCTGGAGTAGGACTAGTGGGAGCTCCTGGCCAATGTCTCGGTTCAGCGTAGGTTTCTCTCTGTGAATGTTAATCACCTCCTTTATTTTCCTCCTGTGCCAGTTCTCCTCGTGGTCTAGAATTTTAACGTCCTTCATAGAGCACTGATGACCTGTATTCAGTTTGTGTTCCCTTATAGCTGATAGGGGTTGGTGACAAGGTAGATGTTCTTTAATTCTTGTGCCACGTTTTCTAGAACTTTGACATCCTATGACAGTTTACCACAAACCTATCAACACCCTGAGGTCACTGTTGGTACACCCAAAAGACAGAACAGCAAAGTGTGGGGTAGTTGGTATATGACATACAATGCCCAGAATGTGACCAACACTATATAGGAGAAACAGCCAGAACACTTGGCACAAGAATCAAAGAACATCTATCTTGTCGCCAACCCCTATCAGCTGTAAGTGAACACAGGCCATCAGTGCTCTATGAAGGACGTTAAAATTCTAGACCACGAGGAGAACTGGCACAGGAGGAAAATAAAGGAGGCGATTAACATCCACCATAATATGACAATTTTGTGTGTAAAATTTCATGGTTAACCGTGTCAAAAGCTTTAGAAAGGTCTAAAAATATAGAAAATGGGAATTTTACCTTTATCCATCTGAAATGCAAGTTTATCTATTAATTCAAGTGCAGCAAACTCTGTTGAATGTCCTTTCCTAAATCCATACTGACTTTTATAAAAAAAAGTTTGTTATCATCAAAAAACTAAAATTGAGCAAAAATTATTTTTTTTTACTTGAGAAGGCAAGTAGTAAGGAAATTGGCCTATAGTTTTAGAAAATTGTTTCCTTATCTTTTTTAAATATAGGAATGACTTTCATTATTTTTAAGTTATCATGAAATGTTCCATTAACAAGTCTGGTTTATTATTAACTTTAGCAGTTCAACTAACAACATCTTTCATGAGTTTAAATAATTTAGTAGATATACCATCATTGCAACTACTACATTTCGCATGAAGACGATCAATAACTTTTACTATATCCATATTGCTTATTTCGTGAAATGTGAATACAGAGTCATGTTTAGTATTTAGGTAGTCTTTGAAATATTTATTTCCAGACTTACTTATTTGATTTGCAAGTTCAATATTGGTAAAATATTCATTAAATTTATTCACAATAGTAAATTGATCTGACACTTGATTAGCATCAGCAGTAAAATAGTATGAGAAAGTTTTCGTGTTTTGTGATTTATTTAATATCTCCTTTAACATGAACCACATTTTTCTTGAATTAGTCTCACATGCATTAAAACGTGATGCATAGTACATTTTTTTTATAATCATTTAGTTTATTTTTTATGATAAATAATCCTGTGATTCATGTGATATTATTAGGAGTTGTTTATAAAGGTTGTCCCGATATTTTATGGAACAGGATACCTGGAGTAATACATTTGAATTTCTTATGTTAAATTTTTTTACAGCTACAGGAAAAAATATTTACTTTTTAATTTATCAAAAATATTACATAAAATATCAAGATTTGCGCTTGGGTTAGCATTATGATCTTTATTTAGTTGGTTAGGAATTTCTTGCCTTACTAAGTCACTTAACATGTTTTCATAAGTGTCAAGTCTATGCTTTGCTACTTTTATGTATTTTGGCGGCGGTTCACGATGTAAAATAGGGTTGAGACATAAAATAAGGTGATCAGAAAACTTTTTTAATAGAATACCTGAAATGGAGTTTAAAGTGGAAGAAGAAAGTCTACAAAAGAAGTTATCTATTAAAGTTTCAGTGTGATTCAAAAATCTGGTAGGTAGAGTAATTTTAGGGTAGAGGCTATGAGTAGTTAAAATATCAAAAAACTCTCCGATTACATCTTTCTCGTTTACTTTTAAAAGATCAATATTAGAGTCTCCAGCAATTATTAATTCACTGTTACAGTTTTCAAGCGATGCTAAAATAATAGTAAATTCGTCAATGAATTTCTTGTAGTCTATATTAGTGTTTTTGTAGGTCAGTAGACCTTTCCAAGTATTATATTTTTAAAGGTACTTGCCCTGTTGTTTCAAGAAATTGACATTCCCAGGAATCTGTTTCTGGATGTATATTTTTTATATTGTATTAAATTTTTTTTAGATAAATTATAAAATTTCCCTTGTTACTACACGTTTTGCCTTGTTAGATGCAATAATAATTACTCAAGTGAAAAAGAGATATATCAACATTTTCGATTAACCAACTTTCTTGAATGCATATTGCACCAAATTGAAAGCCATTTGTTTCTAAATCTTTTGAAAATAAATTCAGCTCATAAAATTTTGCATTGATGCTCTCTATATTAGTGGTGAGAATAGTGAAAGAGTTTTCTTTAGAAACCAGGAGATCGTTTATCGTTTTCAATATATGGCGAATGACGAATTACTTTTAGATTATCATGATCATCATTATATTCGCCCAACCTTATAATTTTCCACAAGAAGTTGGCTTGAAAACCACCATCATTCACAAGAATATTATCATCCAATGTCATTGAATGTTAGTGTCATAGTATAATAGTTACAGTTGTTATTACTAAACAAGTGAAAGTGTATTATTGATAATCTTATCCTATACAATGGCTTAAATTGAATCTCTGGGAAGCATTCATCCATGCTGCAATTGCGCGAAGACTATTCGTTCACATTTCCACCACTGTCTGTATTGCCAGGTACTCATTTATACAGCTGAGTGAACTGTGGCAACGTGGGGTGATCAAAATTGCCAAAGGTTCGAAGCAACAGCAGTGGGATTTGAAACCGGGTTCTCTCGATTGAGAGTCCGGCCTTCTAACCAGTATGCCATCGTGCCCCACAATGTGACAGTAGACATACACTCAGCCTAGCCAATGAAGGTAATTGGTACTATTTCTTGCCAGTGACTATTCTGTAACCAACAGCTATTCAAGCTATCTGTGGTTGGACAGTCTTAAACTGCCTGTGACAAATTTATTGGTCATCCAAATGTGCCAGCATCTGGGTAGATTTTGTCTTGCATCTGTGAATTGCAAGTTATGCACTAGGGAATTGTCATTTCTGTTATTTTATATATCTGTTGTGCATACTGTACTTCTTTTATATTATAAATAAATAATCATATCTACATTCTTGTTTCAGGAGTAATGGAGTATTATATGGTACATAATAAAATGTATTTTGCTTATTACACATTTATTAATTATTATGGAAGAGTGGAATTTTAAATACTGTATTCGACCTATTAAGCATACATCTGCATTTTTTCAAGGCTTTTTAATGTTCTGGTGTAGTTTCAAGCACACTATAAATGGCTGGTAGCTCCGACCCTTCCTTGAATCTCTTGCCACTCACTTCCATTGACATTTTTCAGCATCTCAAGAAATGGTCAAGTGTACTGTATGCTTAATAGGTCGAATATAGTATATCAATGTCACTGTAAAATGTGTTAGGGATAGCATAATATTTATTAACCCAATCATGAATGCATGTTGTCCAGTTGTACATTTGGACTAAGACCTTTAAGACATTCATTCATGTACTTTAACGCAACAACAGCTTTGAGCCATCCACTGTTGACACCAATAAACAATACTTGCTTGTTCCACTCCTTGACAACTTGACATAAACTTGTTCCACTCCTTGACAACTTGACATAAACTTGTTCCACTCCTTGACAACTTGACAAAAACTTGTTCCACTCCTTGACAACTTGACAAAAACTTGTTCCACTCCTTGACAACTTGACAAAAACTTGTTCCACTCCTTGACAACTTGACATAAACTTGTTCCACTCCTTGACAACTTGACATAAACTTGTTCCACTCCTTGACAGCTTGGAGTAAACTTGTTCCACTCCTTGACAGACATAAACTTCTTCCACTCCTTGACATAAACTTGTTCCACTCCTTGACAAACACTTGTTCCACTCCTTGACAACTTGACATAAACTTCTTCCACTCGTTGACAACTTGACATAAACTTGTTCCACTCCTTGACAACTTAACATAAACTTGTTCCACTCCTTGACAACCTGACAAAAACTTGTTCCACTCCTTGAAAACTTGACAAAAACTTGTTCCACTCCTTGACAACTTGACAAAAACTTGTTCCACTCGTTGACAACTTAACATAAACTTGTTCCACTCCTTGACAACTTGACATAAACTTGTTCCACTCCTTGACAATTTGACAAAAACTTGTTCCAATCCTTTACAACTTGACAAAAACTTGTTCCACTCGTTGACAACTTGACATAAACTTGTTCCACTTCTCGACAATTTGACAAAAACTTGTTCCACTCCTTTACAACTTGACAAAAACTTGTTCCACTCCTTGACGTACATAAACTTCTTCTACTCCTTGACATAAACTTGTTCCACTCCTTGACAACTTGACACAAACTTGTTCCACTCGTTGACAACTTGACAAAAACTTGTTCCACTCGTTGACAACTTAACATAAACTTGTTCCACTCCTTGACAACTTGACATAAACTTGTTCCACTCCTTGACAACTTGACATAAACTTGTTCCACTCCTTGACGTCAACTTGTTCCACTCCTTGACAACTTGACAAAACGTGTTCCACTCGTTGACAACTTGACATAAACTTGTTCCACTCCTTGACAACTTGACGTCAACTTGTTCCACTCCTTTACAACTTGACAAAAACTTGTTCCACTCCTTGACAACTTGACATAAACTTGTTCCATTCCTTGACAGACAAAAACTTGTTCCACTCCTTGACATAAACTTGTTCCACTCCTTGACAGACATAAACTTGTTCCACTCCTTGACATAAACTTGTTCCACTCCTTGACAACTTGACAAAAACTTGTTCCACTCATTGACAACTTAACATAAACTTGTTCCACTCCTTGACAACTTGACATAAACTTGTTCCACTCCTTGACAATTTGACATAAACTTGTTCCACTCCTTGACGTCAACTTGTTCCACTCCTTGACAACTTGACAAAAACTTGTTCCACTCCTTGACAACTTGACATAAACTTGTTCCACTTCTTGACAACTTGACATAAACACATTCAACCACAAATCAACACACATTATTTATACATATGACTGCAGCTCTACCCTTTGCCGGATCTATTAAGGCTGCACTAGGCTCTTGCCTACATGTTGGCCCAAACAGTCCTCTTTGCTGGATCTATTAAGGCTGCACTAGGCTCTTGCCTACATGTTGGCCCAAACAGTCCCCTTTGCCGGATCTATTAAGGCTGCACTAGGCTCTTGCCTACATGTTGGCCCAAACAGTCCTCTTTGCTGGATCTATTAAGGCTGCACTAGGCTCTTGCCTACATGTTGGCCCAAACAGTCCCTTTGCCAGATCTATTAAGGCTGTACTAGGCTCATGTCTACATGTTGGCCCAAACAGTCCCCTTTCTAGATCTGTCAAAGGCCTTTGACACAATCGGTCATAAAATCAACAAACTCAAACATTATGGCATAGAAAATACTGAACTAGAAAGGTTTAAAAGCTATCTACTGCACATACAGCAATACGTGGAATTCAGCAACATAAAATCACCCTTGGAAATGATTACTGTTGGAGTCCCCCAAGGTTCAATTCTACGGCCATTATTATTCCTAATATACATCAATGGTCTAGCAACAGCAAGCACCAATTTCTGTCCAATCATGTGTGCAGATGATACCACCCTGCTGAGCACACTAAATACATTTACAAATGATCAACGAATGAATTGGCTACATCCAACAACATCAATTCAGAATTGACTAAAATAACAGACTGGTTAGCAGTAAATAAACTGTCCCTGAATGCTGCAAAACCAAAAATGATGATTTTTCACTATAAACAGAAAAAATTAAAGAACCACGAAGTACCTAACATTAAAATCAATAATATACTGGTTGAACAGGTGACACAATTAAAATTTCTTGGAGTCATAATAGACTCCAACTTAACATAGTCTCCTCATCAAAACTTCATAGCCAACAAACTATCAACTTGTTCCACTCCTTGACATAAACTTGTTCCACTCCTTGACACCTTGACATAAACTTGTTCCACTCCTTGACACCTTGACATATACTTGTTCCACTCGTTGACACCTTGAAATAAACTTGTTCCACTCCTTGACACCTTGACATAAACTTGTTCCATTCCTTGACACCTTGACATAAACTTGTTCCACTCCTTGACAACTTGACATAAACTTGTTCCATTCGTTGACCATTTGACATAAACTTGTTCCACTCCTTGACAACTTGACATAAACTTGTTCCACTTCTTGACAACTTGACATAAACTCATTCAACCACAAATCAACACACATTATTTATACATGACTGCAGCTCTACCCTTTGCCTGGTCTATTAAGGCTGCACTAGGCTCTTGCCTACATGTTGGCCCAAACAGTCCTCTTTGCTGGATCTATTAAGGCTGCACTAGGCTCTTGCCTACATGTTGGCCCAAACAGTCCCCTTTGCCGGATCTATTAAGGCTGTACTAGGCTCATGTCTACATGTTGGCCCAAACAGTCCTCTTTGCTGGATCTATTAAGGCTGGACTAGGCTCTTGTCTAGTTGTTGGCCCAAACAGTCCCTTTTGCCTGGTCTATTAAGGCTGCACTAGGCTCTTGTCTACATGTTGGCCCAAACAGTCCTCTTTGCTGGATCTATTAAGGCTGCACTAGGCTCTTGTCTAGTTGTTGGCCCAAACAGTCCCCTTTGCCTGGTCTATTAAGGCTGCACTAGGCTCTTGTCTACATGTTGGCCCAAACAGTCCCCTTTGCTGGATCTATTAAGGCTGCACTAGGCTCTTGTCTAGTTGTTGGCCAAAACAATCCCCTTTGCCCGGTCTATTAAGGCTGCACTAGGCTCTTGTCTAGTTGTTGGCCCAAACAGTCCCCTTTACCTGATCTATTAAGGCTGCACTAGGCTCTTTCCTACATGTTGGCCCAAACAGTCCCCTTTGCTGGATCTATTAAGGCTGCACTAGGCTCTTGTCTACAGGTTGGCCCAAACAGTCCCCTTTGCTGGATCTATTAAGGCTGCACTAGGCTCTTGTCTACATGTTGGCCCAAACAGTCCCCTTTGCTGGTTTTATTAAGGCTGCACTAGGCTCTTGTCTACATGTTGGCCCAAACAGTCCCCTTTGCTGGATCTATTAAGGCTGCACTAGGCTCTTGTCTACATGTTGGCCCAAACAGTCCCCTTTGCCTGGTCTATTAAGGCTGCACTAGGCTCTTGTCTACATGTTGGCCCAAACAGTCCACTTTGCTGGATCTATTAAGGCTGCACTAGGCTCTTGTCTACATGTTGGCCCAAACAGTCCCCTTTGCCTGGTCTATTAAGGCTGCACTAGGCTCTTGTCTACTTGTTGGCCCAAACAGTCCCTTTTGCCTGGTCTATTTAGGCTGCACGAGGCTCTTGTCTTCTTGTTAGCCCAAACAACCATAATACAATGAGTTCATCTTTCCCCAGGCACCATGTGTGGCAATAGGTCCTTTATACGTCGGTGAAGTAGTCTTTTAGAATGTGCTGTCACCCATGAAGAAGACCAATCACAATGAAGTGATAGATATCAGTCTATTAATGTAAAACCACCTTTGCACACCACTCATAAGAGTACTGTTGGAAAAACCTGGGGCATTTTGAGTTGGCAAGGAATAAGAAAGGTGACAGTGACTGCTTGTGTAGTGGACTTGCACAGTGAGGCCTTGACAGACTCGTTCCGTCTGTGTCGGGAGGCAGAGAACAAGCTACACAGTGAGGCCTTGACAGACTCATTCTGTCTGTGTCGGGAGGCAGAGAACAAGCTACACAGTGAGGCCTTGACAGACTCATTCTGTCTGTGTCGGGAGGCAGAGAACAAGCTACACAGTGAGGCCTTGACAGACTCGTTCCGTCTGTGTCGGGAGGCAGAGAACAAGCTACACAGTGAGGCCTTGACAGACTCGTTCCGTCTGTGTCGGGAGGCAGAGAACAAGCTACACAGTGAGGCCTTAACAGACTCGTTCCGTCTGTGTCAGGAGGCAGAGAACAAGCTACACAGTGAGACGTCAAGAGAGGTAAATCAACTATTATTGGACAATGTATATTGTATAATGGTCAGTGTAATACATGCACAAGCACGCATACCAAACACCACATGCTCGCATTCATACCACACCATGCACGCATGCACGCACGCACACATCCATATACCACGCATGCAAGCACCCATACACAACATACACACAACATACACACACACCCACCCACCCATCCACCCACACACCCACCACACACACACCCACCCACCCACCCATGAGCATGCGTGCATGGTGTGGTATGAGTGCGAGCGTGTGGTGTTTGGTATGCGTGCTTGTGCATGTAATACTGTGTCAAACCTACTCAAAGAAATGTCATATTTTTTATTTTATAAACGAAAGTTTGGAAGAAGCAGTAAAGTTTTACATAGTCAAAACTTCTCATTCCAACCACCCTTGGCTGAAATGCTGTGATTGACAGCTCATGACCCAGTTCAAGATCAAAAGTAGGATAGACCTTGGCAAGTCACGCATGCATGCACACTGATAGCATTGTTACTTATTGGCAGTTGGACTCTTCACGATACGTCACTTGTGAGACAGTGTCCTAGAGAACTTGCTGGAAGCACAGAAGCATATTTGGGATCTCATAAAGGTGGGGGCCAAGCTCACTTGCTTATCCTCTTCCCGCCCTAGTTGGTGCATAAGGCCAGTAGTAACTTCACCCTAGTTGGTGCATAAGGCCACTTAGTAACTTCACCCTAGTTGCTGTATAAGGCCACTAGTAACTTCACCCTAGTTGGTGCATAAGGCCACTAGTAACTTCACCCTAGTTGGTGCATAAGGCCACTTAGTAACTTCACCCTAGTTGGTGCATAAGGCCACTAGTAACTTCACCCTGGTTGGTGCATAAGGCCACTAGTAACTTCACCCTAGTTGGTGCATAAGGCCACTAGTAACTTCACCCTAGTTGGTGCATAAGGCCACTAGTAACTTCACCCTAGTTGGTGCATAAGGCCACTTAGTAACTTCACCCTAGTTGGTGCATAAGGACACTAGTAAATTCACCCTAGTTGGTGCATTAGGGCACTTGTAACTTCACTTTAGTTGGTGCATAAGGCCACTTAGTAACTTCACCCTAGTTGGTGCATAAGGCCACTAGTAACTTCACCCTAGTTGGTGCATAAGGCCACTAGTAACTTCACCCTAGTCGGGGCATAAGGCCACTAGTAAATTCACCCTTGTCGGAGCATAAGGCCACTAGTAACTTCACCCTAGTTGGTGCATAATGCCAGTAGTAACTTCACTCTAGTTGGTGCATAAGGCCACTTAGTAACTTCACCCTAGTTGGTGCATAAGGCCACTAGTAACTTCACCCTAGTCGGTGCATAAGGCCACTAGTAAATTCACCCTAGTTGGTGCATAAGGCCACTAGTAACTTCACCCTAGTTGGTGCATAAGGCCACTAGTAACTTCACCCTAGTTGGTGCATAAGGCCACTAGTAACTTCACCCTAGTCGGAGCATAAGGCCACTAGTAACTTCACCCTAGTTGGTGCATAATGCCAATAGTAACTTCACTCTAGTTGGTGCATAAGGCCACTTAGTAACTTCACCCTAGTTGGTGCATAAGGCCACTAGTAACTTCACCCTAGTCAGTGCATAAGGCCACTAGTAAATTCACCCTAGTTGGTGCATAAGGCCACTAGTAACTTCACCCTAGTTGGTGCATAAGGCCACTAGTAAATTCACCCTAATTGGTGCATAAGGCCACTTAGTAACTTCACCCTAATTGGTGCATAAGGCCACTAATAACTTCACCCTAATTGGTGCATAAGGCCACTAGTAACTTCACCCTAATTGGTGCATAAGGCCACTAATAACTTCACCCTAGTTGGTGCATGAGGCCACTAGTAACTTCTGCAATTCTGTATGATTTCTAGCTGTGTTCTCTGCCATCTTCCAAGAACGCCTTCCCTGTTGGTTTCTTCATCAACACCATGCATAGTTGCCCATTATATTGCCATGCAAAGGTTTATTCACAGAAATTCTTATCCCATGACCCAATGCCCCCCCAAATACACCATATCCCATAGCCAAGGGGGGGGTCATGACCCAATGCCCCCTAAATATGCCATATCCCATAGCCAAAGGGGGCCATGACCGAATGCCCCCTAAATA
The DNA here is from genome assembly GCA_033239005.1 of Lamellibrachia satsuma. Taxonomy (NCBI): domain Eukaryota; kingdom Metazoa; phylum Annelida; class Polychaeta; order Sabellida; family Siboglinidae; genus Lamellibrachia; species Lamellibrachia satsuma. The sequence goes on from BSQZ01000007.1 coordinate 1,817,527, forward strand.
CACCATATCCCATTATCAAAGGGGCCCTGACCCAATGCCCCCCTAAATATGCCACTGTGGAAACCCTTCTATGAAGCAGTAACACCGCCAGGTTGTCTTAAATAAGCCAAGGTTGCCACTGGGAGGTTATAAACCAGCAGTAATATGTATGATTTAAATTTTCAAATTAGAATCAACAGTGAGTATGTGTTTAATCCAGTATATTAAAACCTGCAATATGTTTGTTTTCACCAGGAATAAACCACAAGCAGTAACTGAAGTGAGCTGTGGAAATAGACCACAAGCAACACGCCAAGTCAGCTGTGGAAATAGACCACAAGCAACGCACAAAATCAGCCGTGGAAATAGACCACAAGCAACGCACAAAATCAGCCGTGGAAATAGACCACAAGCAACGCACAAAATCAGCCGTGGAAATAGACCACAAGCAACGCACCAAATCAGCCGTGGAAACAGACCACAAGCAACCCACCAAATCAGCCGTGGAAATAGACCACAAGCAACGCACCATATCAGCCGTGGAAATAGACCACAAGCAGCCTGTAAGCTGTGGAAGATGGGGAAGGGAGGCAGTAAGCAGCTGAAGCCGAAGGAGTTGGCAGACCTGAGCAAGGAGGTGAACTTCTCCGCTGAGGAGATTGAGCAGTGGTATGAAGGGTTCCTCAAAGATGTCCCCTCAGGCTCTCTCAGCATCGACGAGTTCAAGAACATCTATGGCAACTTCTTCCCTTATGGCGATGCGTCAGCATTCGCAGAGCACGTGTTTCGTACATTTGACAAAGACAACAGTAAGACTATAGACTTCAAGGAGTTCATCTGTGCTCTGAGCGTCACCTCAAGAGGCAAGCTCGACGACAAACTCACCTGGGCCTTCAACATGTACGACTTGGATGGCAATGGATTCATCTCAAGGCTAGAGATGCTCGAGATTGTCAAGGTAACTATAAGATCTACTATTAAATTTTTTGATGATTGACACAAGCAAATTGACAGGTGACTGGGGGTGTTAACTGTCCTAAGTCCCGTCCATCCACCACTGGTCTCTCTTGCTTGATGACCAGTCTAGGATCTCCTGCAAACTACTCCTTATGAAAGCCAAGATGGCCACTAGGAAGTTATACACCAGATAACATCCTCAGATGACCTATATAATTCCTCTGTATGCCTAATACATACATTAATATCACTCACAGTTCCAGTATCACACTGTAGACAATGTGTGCACCAGCCTATGGTGCACACACTTTTTCAGGACATTTGAATATGAAACCTTTGCCTTAACAATTAACCCCACTCACATATTTTGTGTAACTCCCCCATTACATCTGTTTTTCTAAGTCAGTTGTGGGTGGCCAGTTTAATAGACACCTTCAGCAAGGTTGTTGTGGGTGGCCAGTTAAACAGACACCTTCAGCAAGGCTGTTGTGGGTGGCCAGTTTAACAGACACCTTTAACAAGGCTGTTGTGGCTGGCCAGTTTAACAGACACCTTTAACAAGGTTGTTGTGGGTGGCCAGTTTAAGATACCTTTAGCAAGTTGTTGTGGGTGGTCAGTTTAACAGACAACTTTAGCAAGGTTGTTGTGTGCAGCCAGTTTAACAGACACCTTTAACAAAGCTGTTGTGGGTGGCCAGTTCAACAGACACCTTTAACAAGATTGTTCTGGGTGTCCAGTTTAACAGACACTTTAATCAAGGTTATTGTGGGTGGCCAGTTTAACAGACACCTTTAACAAGATTATTGTGGGTGCCCAGTTTAACAGACACGTTTAACAAGGTTGTTGTGTGTGGCTAGTTTAACAGACACCATTAACAAGATTATTGTGGGTGGCCAGTTTAACAGACACCTTTAACCAATTTGTTGTGTGTGGCCAGTTTAACAGACACCTTTAACAAGATTGTTGTGGGTGGCCAGTTTAACAGACACCTTTGACTAGGTTGTTGTAGGTGGCCAGTTTAACAGACACCTTTGACTAGGTTATTGTAGGTGGCCAGTTCAACAGACACCTTTAACAAGGCTGTTGTGGGTGGCCAGTTTAACAGACAACTTTAACAAAGCTGTTGTGTGTGGCCAGTTTAACAGACACAAGTGGACAAGGAAGTCATCAACTTATTGAGAGTCGAACAATTGTTATTCCATGTATGCCCATTGGACTCCATCTGTCCTTATCAGATATATGTCAATTTAACTTTCATACATATTCAAGCTTCTAGCATCAATACAATCATTAAATAATTTGTTCCATTCATTTATTGTTCTCTGTAACGCATGCACGTACACACAATGTCTGCATGCCTGAATTGAATGTTCCTTGATGGCAGGCGATCTACAAGATGGTTGGCAGTGTGATGCAGCTGCCAGTGGACGAGGCAACGCCAGAGATGAGAGTTGACAAAATATTCCGCCAGATGGATGCAAACAACGATGGGATGTTATCGCTCGAAGAATTCGTTGAAGGGGCCAAGAGCGACCCATCGATCATACGACTCTTGCAGTGTAACATGGAATAAATAATAGACTTCCACATCTTGTGACAATGTCATCATGATGTAGGCTCAATCAGACATTAGTTGTATCTACAGCTGTATCGCGAAGGGTGTGTGCACATCACCAAAACAAGGCAAACCAAATTCAATGACCTTAATCTTTAAGTGTGTTACAAGATGATCAGGATTACAGACAATGGATAATACTCGTAACATTATGCTCAACACCTGCACATCATGTGTGGAATATAACATTCAACACCTGCATATCATGTGTGGAAGATGACGCTCAACTCCTGCACATCATGTGTGGAAGATAACGCTTAACACCTGCACATCATGTGTGGAAGATAACGCTTAACACCTGCACATCATGTGTGGTAGATAATGCTTAACACCTGCGCATAATGTGTTGAAGATCCTGCATAACGTCTCAGAAATAATGAGTGGAGGATAATGTCTCAAAGACATATTACTTTGTGAGGTTAAGTGTTGTAAATAACAAACTGACTAAATCATTGTAATTGTTTGAGCTTGGCTGTGGCAAAACATCTGCCCACTTGTGTGTGTCTCTATAGTGCCTGTATGCTTTCATGTTGCGAGGTCCAATAAATCACAATATTAGGTTATTGTCAGCACATTCATTATTTTTCCAACCTACATTCCTCCAAAGATTTTACTGTTCCACTGTAAACTTGTGATGGCCCATCCCATGTTGGCTGTACAATGGATGGCCCCTGGAAGTGCACCCCCATGTTGGCTGTACAATGGATGGCCCCTGGAAGTGCATCCCATGTTGGCTGTACAATGGATGGCCCCTGGAAGTGCATCACATGTTGGCTGTACAATGGATGGCCCCTGGAAGTGCATCACATGTCGGCTGTACAATGGATGGCCCCTGGAAGTGCATCCCATGTCGGCTGTACAATGGATGGCCCCTGGAAGTGCACCCCCATGTTGGCTGTACAATGGACGGCCCCTGGAAGTGCACCCCCATGTTTGCTGTACAATGGACGGCCCCTGGAAGTATTGGCTGTACAATGGATGGCCCCTGGAAGTGCATCCCATGTTGGCTGTACAATGGATGGCCCCTGGAAGTGTTGGTTGTACAATGGATGGCCCCTGGAAGTGCATCCCACGTTTGCTGTACAATGGATGGCCCCTGGTGGTGCATCCCATGTTTGCTGTACAATGGATGGCCCCTGGAAGTGTTGGCTGTACAATGGATGGCCCCTGGTGGTGCTGTGAGTCACCAGACAATTGTTCTATTTAGTGGTTGATAGTGGTGCATTTTAATACAGTTGGAATAGGGAATGATTCCATCCCAGTCAGTATATTTGATTATGCTAAATGGCTGATTATATTATCCTCAATTCTGTTAACACAATTCACACACAGACTTTGTTACCCTGGGAAACGAATCATGTTCCTCTCTCTGTGCCTCTCTCTCTGAGTGCTGCCACCTGGCTCTCACCATGGCAATGGTTCAGTGTCTCCTGACATATGAATCTTCACAATCAACAAAGTCCCTGGTGTGTTAGACACCCTTGCATTTTCATAGTAAATGGTAAACTATTGAAATACTCAAATAGTTAAACCAGGAGACACAGGTACATTTTAGTAATTGCTATAATGTTATATAAAGTTAATAGATAATAAACAAGTCAAATCTGATTCACCTTGGAGTATCCATCTCTCTCTAACCATATAACCAATTAATAAGCAGTTAGCTCTAAATTCACAAATTAACATGTTACAACAAATAAGCTAGATAATTAGAACACATGTAGACAGTTAAATTGTTAACAATCTATTGTGCTGTTTTCAACAGGCAACAGTGTTTGTAAACACTGGCTATTTGTGAGTTATAGAATGAATTTAACTTAAATCACTAATTAAGTCATTTGCAGCTCAGTTCATAACATATTTGAATCAGTTTTAACAGTGCGGATAATATGTTTGAAACTTGATTGCTGGTTCATTGATATATAAATCTCTGTGAAACATTGTCATTGCCACAGAACTAACCAACATCAAGTCAGCAACAGTCATTGTCATAGGTGTCATCAGGTCGGCCACAGACACTGTTTTAGGTGTTATCAGATCAGCCACAGACACTGTTCTATGTGTCATCAGATCAGCCACAGACACTGTTCTACGTGTCATCAGGTCAGCCATAGACACTGTTCTAGGTGTCATCAGGTCAGCCACAGTCACTGTTCTACGTGTCATCAGGTCAGCCACAGACACTGTTCTATGTGTCATCGGGTCGGCCACAGTCACTGTTCTATGTGTCATCAGGTCAGCCACAGACACTGTTCTATGTGTCATCGGGTCGGCCACAGTCACTGTTCTACGTGTCATCAGGTCAGCCACAGACACTGTTCTATGTGTCATCAGGTCAGCCACAGTCACTGTTCTATGTGTCATCAGATCAGCCACAGTCACTGTTCTATGTGTCATCAGGTCACCCACAGACACTGTTCTATGTGTCATCAGGTCAGAAACAATCACTGTTCTACGTGTCATCAGGTCAGTCACTGTTCTACGTGTCATCAGGTTAGCCACAATCACTGTTCTATGTGTCATCGGGTCGGCTACAGTTATTGTTCTACGTGTCATCGGGTTAGCCACAGTCACTTTTCTATGTGTCATCGGGTCAGCCACAGTCACTGTTCTACGTGTCATCAGGTCGGCCACAGTCACTGTTCTACGTGTCATCAGGTCGACCACAGTCACTGTTCTACGTGTCATCAGGTCGACCACAGTCACTGTTCTACGTGTCATCAGGTTGACCACAGTCACTATACTACGTGTCATCGGATCTGTAGAACACCCATTCCATTTGCATCTCCAAATATTCAGTAAAAGTTGCCAATGAACTTTCCCTCCTTCTTGTTCCCAGATCAACCTTGTCTTCCCCTTCCTCACCCTTATCATTGACTGTGCCCACTCCCTGACCCACAGGGTGTGTCAGTGTTTCCACAGGGTCTGACACCCCCACCAGGTGGCGTGGCAGTACTGGAGTAACTGCATATGGAGACAGAGTGGGGGACCTGGTAGTAACCCTTCTCGTCCTTGGGCTTGGATATGGAGCACAACTGTATATGGTGGAGACTGTCCCGGCCGAACGTTGTCTCTGTGTGCCTCTCATACAGAGCTGGTTCAATCTTGCGAATGCCTGGTCAAAGAAACAGAGTGCAGTTTGAGTGGTGAAACAGAGTGCAGTTTGAATTGTGAAACTCAATTCAACTGTTGGAGAAACTCTACACAAAGTAATAAAACCGTTCCCTGAAGTAGCTGCAGAGAAATCAATAACATGTTAACTTGTATCACATCAATCCCAGATTAGGTGTAACAAAACATGCAATTATTACCAACTATTTAACTACTGTATTCTATCTTAGGCAACAACAACAACAACTATTGTGTAAAGAGAATAAAGTAAGTAAAAATAAAGTATACTATCTAACAGATGTTGCTATAGCATTGTCTGATGAGTCGTTGATGACCGATTCTTTTCATATATCTTTCTATGGACAACTGTTAGGACAGGCTTTAATACACCAGAGACACTGTATGGTGTTCACAACATAGAGACCTTTATTCTCGACTTATCCACCAGGTATTAGGCTGGTAGAGAGTAAGGCTTTAGGCTGTGCTAACCACTAGAGGGCAGCAGTATTACCTCAGTCAGTCAGTTGTGTAACTTGCAGAATCACTAAATTACTACAGAATGAGTGGCACAAGTAAAACTGCCCCCTCTGGAAACAGACAGGGAGACGGAGACAAGGAGAGGGAGTAGGGGGAGCGAGTGAGGGAGAGGGGGAAAGCTGCATTATACTTGCTGTTTCATCTATGTACCTTTATTCCAAAGTTTACGAGCTCGGGACAACTTCATGATAGTGAGGTGTGGCTTGAAGCCCTTCGTATCAACTGGCAGTAGGCCACACTCATCAGCAAATGTTGACGTCACCGTCTCTAAAAAGAAACTGCATATTTTAGTGAAATGTTTACATAGAAACGCTGTGTGTTTGTGTGGGCATGGATGTGTGCAAGATGCATGCAGCATTTATGCTTGCCTGTGTTTGAATATTAATGTTCATCTTTATGTACATAGGCTCAACCAACACCATACATTTGTTGCAAGAAATATGAGAATAGGAATCATACCACAATTTCACATTTGTTAAAAGCAATTGTTTTACTTATGGAAAACATGTCCCAGTATGTGATGCCAACAAATTATATTTTCATTAGTCTTTCGAATCAAATACACTATTACACTCACACCCACTTTCACAGATAACTTGATGACACTACCTGCAATGTGGCTCAACTGGTCAAGAATTGGTCCATTTTCGACCTTGGCAAAGATGACTTTGTTTCTGAAGTTGCCAAGACCCTGGACGTTGAAGTCAAGTTGACCAGTAGACAAGTCATTCCTCAGTTTCTCTCCACAAATGTCCAATGCCATCTTTGCCCTGAAGTAACACAGATTGCTAAATAGACAACACACAAATCCATGGGCAAACTTGTACTGCAATTAATTAATTTAAAATGTCATCTTTGGTGATACTACATTGGCCACAAATCTTACATTATAACATGCTAAATTTATTTATGCCCACAAATTACACACCAATCTTTTAACTTGGACGAACGTAACAATCATATACAAATCTTCCAACTATGACCAGAAGGAACATACACTTTTTGACTAACACAAAAGCAACACATTAATCTTGTGACATTATTTGGTGGCATGGCAACCTTTCATACATGTATACAATAATCTTGACAGTTGATAATGGCTCAGCAACCTTTCATACATGTGTACAATAACCTTAACAGTTGGTAATGGCTCAGCAACCTTTCATACATGTACACGATAGTCTTGACAGTTGGTAATGGCTCGGCAACCTTTCATACATGTACACAATAATCTTGACAGTTGGTAATGGCTCGGCTACCTTTCATACATGTACACGATAGTCTTGACAGTTGGTAATGGCTCGGCAACCTTTCATACATGTACACAATAATCTTGACAGTTGGTAATGGCTCGGCAACCTTTCATACATGTACACAATAATCTTGACAGTTGGTAATGGCTCGGCAACCTTTCATACATGTACACGATAGTCTTGACAGCTGGTAATGGCTCGGCTACCTTTCATACATGTACACGATAGTCTTGACAGTTGGTAATGGCTCTGCAACCTTTCATACATGTACACGATAGTCTTGACAGTTGGTAATGGCTCAGCAACCTTTCATACATGTACACGATAGTCTTGACAGTTGGTAATGGCTCGGCAACCTTTCATACATGTACACAATAATCTTGACAGTTGGTAATGGCTCGGCAACCTTTCATACATGTACACAATAATCTTGACAGTTGGTAATGGCTCGGCAACCTTTCATACATGTACACGATAGTCTTGACAGCTGGTAATGGCTCGGCTACCTTTCATACATGTACACGATAGTCTTGACAGTTGGTAATGGCTCTGCAACCTTTCATACATGTACACGATAGTCTTGACAGTTGGTAATGGCTCAGCAACCTTTCATACATGTACACGATAGTCTTGACAGTTGGTAATGGCTCGGCAACCTTTCATACATGTACACGATAGTCTTGACAGTTGGTAATGGCTCAGCAACCTTTCATACATGTACACAATAGTCTTGACAGTTGGTAATGGCTCGGCAACCTTTCATACATGTACACGATAGTCTTGACAGTTGGTAATGGCTCGGCTACCTTTCATACATGTACACGATAGTCTTGACAGTTGGTAATAGCTCGGCTACCTTTAAATGTACTTACCCAGTACTTACCTGTTAAGTTGATCATCGCTGTCAGACAGTCGCATCACCATGAAGGTGAGATGAAGGGTGGCCAGGGGCACAAGAGCAGCTTTCAGTTGCTCATTGCTGCTCACAATCTCCTCCTGTACTGCTCTCAGCCTCTCGTGCACCTGGACATGGCAAAAGGAAACATGAGAAAAATCTACAGTGGTTTGCATAATTTGTATAACCAAAAATGTCAGAAACTGGTACTCACAACAGTAGCATGCCAGCCTTCAATCAGCACTGTAAACACAATTTCACTTTTCTTAATTTCATGTTGATCTTATGGCATTAATATGTGAACATTAATATGCTAATCAGTTAAATGGAAAACATCTATTGTAATGATTCAACATCAACCTACAACAATATAAGAAAAGAAGGCGTCTAGTATATTTAAAGGGAAAGAACGATTCAATATCAAATGAGAACAATATAAGAAAAGAGAGCGTCTAGTACATTTAAAGGAAAACTACGATTCAATATCAACTGACAATATAAGAAAAGAGAGCGTCTAGTATATTTAAAAGGAAAGTACATGATTCAATATCAAACGACAACAATATAAGAAAAGAGAGCATCTAGTATATTCAAATTGAAAGTACATGATTTAGTATCAACTGACAACAATATAATAAAAGAGAGCGTCTAGTATATTTAAAGGGAAAGAACGATTCAATATCAAATGACAACAATATAAGAAAAGAGAGAATCTAGTATATTTAAAGGGAAAGTACCTGATTCAATACCAACTGACAACAATATAAGAAAAGAGAGAGTGTAGTATATTTAAAGGGAAAGTACATGATTCAATATCAAATGAGAACAATATAATAAAAGAGAGCGTCTAGTATATTTAAAGGAAAAGTACGATTCAATATCAACTGACAACAATATAAGAAAAGAGAGAATCTAGTATATTTAAAGGGAAAGAACGATTCAATATCAACTGACAACAATATAAGAAAAGAGAGAATCTAGTATATTTAAAGGAAAAGTACGATTCAATATCAACTGACAACAATATAATAAAAGAGAGCGTCTAGTATATTTGAAGGAAAAGAACGATTCAATATCAAATGACAATAATATAAGAAAAGAGAGAATCTAGTATATTTAAAGGAAAAGTACCTGATTCAACATCAACTGACAACAATATTAGAACAGAGAGCATCTAGTATATTTAAAGGGAAAGTACATGATTCAATATCAACTGACAACAATATAAGAAAAGAGAGAATCTAGTATATTTAAAGGAAAAGTACAATTCAATATCAACTGACAACAATATAAGAAAGCATCTAGTATATTTAAAGGAAAAGTACAATTGTCATTGACTTGATTGGTCTGTCAATAATTGCCATAAAATTATCTTTATACAGTTACGTTGAAAAATGTACTTATTTTATTTCATCGCCAAATATATTTAAAAAAATAAATAAAAGGTGAAGGGTCACGGTGGTCACATGACTTGTATGGATTTTATTTTTAACCAACTGAGATGTTATAAATAATTAAATATTAATAAAGTAATTGTTGCAAGATGTTATAAATAGTTAAACACTAATAAATTCATTGTTGCAATGTCCCGTAAAATACTTGCCACTCAGATTAAAAAAGAAAGATGGCATCGATCAGCAAGCTGGGGAATTTTTTGTTTTTTCATTCCCGTTTAATACTATTTCTCACAGTAAATATACTATATAGCAACAAAGATTAAAACACGAATAACTTCTTAAAGGTGGACTTTTGAGATAAACAAATGTTAGAGAATTGAGGTGTTTTAATAATACAAAATGCACAATTCTGTATCATTTATTTAGTCAATATTTTCTTTTAAACACAACTATTCAAGTTAACACTTTCAACGTTTTGTCAATCTTGTGTCAACTTCAATAGTTGTCTACTTAGTGTCCACTTCATTAGTTTTGTCTACCTTGCATCAACTTCAACAGCTGTCTACCTTGTGTCAACTTCAATAGTTGTCTACTTTGTGTGAACTTCAGTAGTTGTCTACTTTTGTCAACTTCAATAGGTATCTACCTTGTGTCAACTTCAATAGTTGTCTACCTTGTGTCAACTTCAATAGTTGTCTAACTTGTGTCAACTTCAATAGTTTTCTTTAAAAGAAAACCATGACTAAATTATTATCTACCATTTTCACCAATAGTTAACCAATAAAGATCATTACACACTCCCTTTTAATAAGTAACTAAAATTTGACAACTTTCAAAAACACATATCATATAGTTCTGCTGGGAAGTCTCAGATATAAAACACTTAATGCTACATGCATATACCTGGCCATAGAAAGGTGTTAGGTACAGAGGCATACTGAAATGACAAATACTGAATAGCATATATGGAAAACGCAGTAAATTTCAATATGGTAATTGCAGTTAAATACTTATTTAACCCTGGAACAAGAAGTAAATTGTACCTCAGGATTTCTAACTTGTATGGCTATAAAATAATTAGGTAGCTGCCTCTTTGTAGAGGCTTCTTCAGCATCAACGTCAGCAGACGTCTCATCATGCAGACTGTCTTTCTTCTTTTCCATCTCTTTCCTCTCTTGTACAGGTTTCTTGCATGATTTTTCACACAGATCTGCAATCATTGTTGAATACCATAGCAAATATTCTTGACAAAATAACTTGTGTATTATTCTGTTCAAGTATGAGCACTGATCTATTCCACTCAACCAAGGTTGGTGCTGTAGTAACATGAAATATGTTTTCCTGAAATAGGATCGCTTTAAATAAAACTTCCAAAGTTAAATAACTGCTAATGCTTGAATATTAGATAATGATAAATCATCTTGAAAATGGAAATATGATTTTTTTTAAATTGAAGACATACAATCTGTTAAATTAAATGTGATAATTTGCAGCAATACAAGCATTACTAGCTATGCTGGACGATTCTGACTTTTTAAAACTCAGTGTCTACTCCTCAGCATGTCTGACACGTATAGGTCCTTACCATTATTGTGTATGAAAAATATTTTTTACAAGGTTTTTTATCTGCAAACTATTATGCAGATTTTTACAAGCCTATTCACAGCTGAACACATGCTGATGCATGATGAATATTTGACATGTGTATCATGTAGGATGAACTGTAAGCTTATATTATATTGTCACACTTATTGCATTATCAGGGTGTGTTAGTACTTAAAGTAAGAAACTACTACTATAAATATGTACATTACAAGTATGCTGGTGTCCACTTTCTCATCATATCAATATGTGTGGATTGTTGAGTGAATAACCATTCTGACACAATACCAACTATCAGTTGTGCATAATTTTGTACATAATATGTTGCTTCTTTAATTGGTGGCTAATAAAAAAATGTAAGTAATTTATTTGGTAAAACACTGCATGTATGAAGAAAATGGAAATCTATGTTTTAAAGTAAATGTCATATAATGGCATGTTCATCTAAAACCTTATAATTATATTACACTGTTGAAATACTGAGATTAGCATTAAAGATCAAAGTAATACAACACTTTAAAATGATAACTTTTTGTATAAATAAATGTTAAGGCTTTAAAATCATACTATCAAACTTAAAAGACAAACAGGTTTTTTAATTAATGTCTCACATTCCCTATTATGTCACATGACACAGACAGTTTGATACATTTTCACCCATCATCACACCCAAAAAAGCAAAATGGATAAATATGGCATAAGCAAATATTTATATAACTAGTCATTATAGTCACTATACATACGTCGTATCCACGGTTATAACAATACTTATAATGAAAAGCAATCAGAAAGCACAGTGTACATCATATTAACATTCCAAGTGTAAGACTGTCAGCCTAATGCAGTAATGGATGTCTTTCCTCGTCTTGTCTGCTGGGACATCGTTTGACAGGTCAGTCACGCTGTCACGTTGCATGTTTGTTTACATGTTTTATCGCCCGCCAAAATGAGCAAAACACTCTCCAGAACTTCAAACATACACTGCTACACAATAATACAGTTCGATAGATCAATTACTACTAACGTACTTGAAGAACGGATCTTTATGAACTTTAAACAACTACGACGAGAAAGACGAACTTGAAACAACAGCGCGCTAGAACATCGCATAACTTACGCACTGGGTATTTACCGAGCAGCTCTGGAAATAACAGCCCAACCCGAGCAAACTGGAAGCTGATTTAACCAATCAAAACGCAGGATGGAATATTTCCTATTCCCCCGCCAATTCAAAGTGGGTGCATTCATTAGCTCGGCCGATTTTGTTCACGATGGAGGTGGGCAGGAAATTTGCGTGTTGGACTGATTTTTTTTATTGATTCATCAATTAAAAATGGCCTTTTTGGACCTATTTTAATCTACATTGGACTTGCATTGTCATTTTCAGAGCATGCTCTGAAAATAAGGGCCGATCAGAAAATAAGGCTGTGCCTGTGCAGCTATGAGTTTATCTAGTTATTTCTCCACATTATTTCACCTACAAAGCAAATATTTCCTTTAAAATCCAAATATAAATGTAGCAGATACAACAGAGCTGTTACTCTAAAAATAAGCCTCTGGTCGGCCTCCGATAGGCCCTTATTTTCAGAGCATGCTGTGAATTTATTATTCTGAAATGTGTGTGGCGCCACCTAACGTTCTCATAGCAAGATAATTATTGGTTTCAGAAGACAGTGATATGGGGTTGTTTAGTTGTACAGTACATCACTAGCCAGACCTAGCCAAAATTAAAATATATTTTTTTGTGTTAATAAATGATCAATGAAAAACATACAATTGTTTTTTCGTTAATCAAAGTAAATCCCGGATTTGCGAAAATCATGAAATTTTCACCTTAAAAAACAAAATACTTTACCTAAAGAAATAAAATACGATGACATGTACACCAGAGTAAAGTACGTTTATTCAGCTTTGCAGGTACATGTACATTGTTATTATAGGTGACTTGCCGATTACAGCACTATACTACCGCCGCCTAACGAAGTGAAGTGCAGTGTGAAGTAGTTGTTATCAAACTACACATTGATATAATCAATTGCACGCTCCTGAGAGAAATAAACAATCTTTACATCGCAATATCGCTCAACCTGATCCGAATACGCGCGAAACTGGGCCTCCTAGTGTCACTACGCCACAGCTCACAATGCCCCGAAAATCAAGTGCCAAAACGTCCTCGGAAGACCGTGGAGTTGACACTGACGTTGAACATACGCAGCCTTTAGAGGGCCACACATTGAGAAATGCGTTATTAGCGCTTCTGAAAGACGAGGACACAATCCAGAACATTGCAACATCCATCAGCGAAAGCATTATCAACAAACTACTAAAAACACAAACATTCACCGACATGCTGATCAAAGCCATCATGGACTCCGAGCAATTCAGTGCAATCAAAGAGGATTTGTACCAGGCTGGCTGCATTGACGCAAGCAAGACAACCGCTGAAATGAACGCAATTAACGCCAAAATACGCGCCCTGGAAGCGTCCAGGAAAACGCTTGAACAAGGGAATGTGGCACTTCTTGACCAATTAGATGAACAAGAACAATACAGCCGTCGGAATTGCCTCGTATTTCACGGAGTGACGGAACAACAAAAGGATACGACCACCGCGGTGACCGACCTGTGTAGCCGATCGCTAGGCGTGACGGTGGACAGTCGCAGCATTGACCGCAGCCACCGTCTTGGAAAACCGACTGGAGATAAGCCACGACCAATAATCGTAAAGTTCACCAACTATGAACAACGACAGAAGATCTTCTCCGTCAAGCGAAAACTGAAGGGAACAAAAACCGCCATAACGGAGAATCTGACGAGGCGACGTAGTGCTTTGCTGCAAAAAGCACGGTCTACTACTGGAGTGACAGCGGTTTGGTCAATGGATGGGCGCATTGTCTGTCTTACGTCATCTGGGCGAAAGGTGAATATTACCACTGAGCGCGAGCTCCAGCAACTTGGACGTTGTGTGTAGTGTAGTGTCTCCAGATACAATCAAAATCTTACTTTAATGCCAAAAAAAAAAATGGCGATGTATCTGCAAGCTGTAGGCATTCTGCCTACATACACTGGCGTCACTAATACGTGTACTCATCCGTATTTGTTTTTTGCCCATTTTGTTTTGTTCTTTTGTAATTCTGACTATTTAATTAACACTGTCCAAGCACTATTTGTCTATGTTAATGTCACAGCATTGTATGTTTTCTTTTGCTATCATTGCACTTTTCAATATCACAGATGTTCTCGTTAACGCGTTTCATTTTAGCACCTATGCTCCATTTGTGGATATTAATTGTTGTACAAATTACTGTTAATATGATGTCAAGTTATGTCAAGTTCACGTGTAACGGACTTTGAACATGGAAATGGTTTTCCTTTTAACGATGATGATTCCTTTTTAAGAAATGTTGGAGGGTTAACAGTTAACTCTTTAAATCACATCTTACAAATAAACGAATTCAATGAAAATTTACCAGATGGAGAAGTTGAAATTATTAAACATTCTCCATATTTTACTGATGAAGAATTAATAGACAAAATAAAAAACAAGCAGAATACTTTTGTAGTGTTGAGTCTAAATTGTCAAAGTCTTAATGCAAAAATGGATCAAATTAATATGAAATTAGAAAATTTACGAAACAACAGCTGTGAAATTGGAGCCATTTGTTTACAAGAAACATGGTTATCCAATGACTCCAACATTTCTTTGCTGCAAATAGATGGTTTTACATTAATCTCTCAAGGTAAAATTTGTAGTGCTCATGGTGGCCTATCGATATATCTTAGTAATAAATATGACTATAAAATATTATCTATTAACAATGTATCAAATGTATGGGAAGGACAGTTTATTGAGATAACTGGAAAAACTATCCAAAAAAAAATTATACTGGGAAATATATATAGACCACCAAGAGATGTTATTGAGAATTACAAGACCTTTATTGACGAATTAACCCCGATACTCACTCATTTACAAAAACTAAAGAGTGAAGTTATCATAGCAGGTGATTTTAATATTGACTTACTGAAAATCAAAGAAAAACCTGTATTTAGTGAATACTTTGACATGATCAGTGCACAAGGCTTCTTTCCTAGAATCACATTGCCTACCAGATTTTCAGAACATCGTGGTACACTTATTGACAATTTTTTATGTAAACTGTCAGAGGGGTCATTGAACTCCACTTCTGGCATTTTAATCAACCAAATTTCTGATCATCTTCCCTGTTTCATTTGCATGGACTGCATATTAACTCGAGACACGGTACCCAAATTCATAACAATAACACAGAAAAGTCCGGATTCGCTAAATAAATTTAGATTAGAATTAATACACTCAAACATTTATGATAAACTAAATAAGAATATTGATGGTAATCCCAATGAAAATTATAACATTCTTGAAGAAATTATTTTAAATACTATGATTAAATGCTTACCCACTAAGACAATTAAATATAACAAACATAAATATAAAAAATCGTCTTGGATTACTCAAGGTATTATTAGATCAATAACGTTTAGAGATAAGCTATATCTAAAAATGAAGCAAACTACTATAGACACAGCAAGATATCAGGTCCTTAAAACTAATCTGCACGCTTATAATAAAATTCTTAAAAAAAATATTCGTCTGGCCTAAAAAATATATTTTGAATCGAGATTTGAGAAACATAAGAACAACATTAAAAAAACATGGTCAATTATTAAAGAAATAATTAATGAAACAACAAAGACTGAACAATTTCCTAACTCTTTTAAAATTGATGGAACAACTGTTACCGATAAAACAGATATTGCCAATCAATTTAATTTATTTTTTACAAATATTGGTCCCAAACTTGCATCACAAATAAGTAGTAACGGCAAATGTCATAGAGATTATTTGAAAAACCAGACCATACATAAATTCACGTTTAAACCTATAAGTGAAGATACTACAATTAATATAATAAACCGTATGCATCCTAAATCTAGTAGTGGCAAAGACGGCATATCAACTATATTATTAAAAACAATAAAACATGAAATTTGTAAACCTGTCACCACAATACTCAATCAATCTTTGTCAACAGGTATATTTCCTGACAAACTAAAAGTTGCTAAAGTAATACCACTATTCAAAAAGGTGATAATACCATTTTTGATAATTACCGTCCAATTTCGATCTTACCAGCAATTTCTAAAGTATTTGAGAGAGTCATATTTGACCAACTACACGAATATTTCCACAATAGAGAGCTATACTACAGTAGTCAATATGGCTTCAGAGAGAAACATTCAACCGAACTTGCCACCCTTGAAATAATAGACAGAATTATTCAGGAAATGGACAAACATCAAACTCCAATAAATATATATATTGATTTATCAAAAGCCTTTGATACAATAGACCATAATATACTCATGGATAAATTAAAGCACTATGGCATAAAAGGCACAGCATTTAACCTCTTTAAGAACTATTTATCAAATCGTAAACAGTACGTACAATTTGGACCCGTAAAATCTAAAGAAGCATATATTACTACTGGTGTCCCGCAAGGGTCGATATTAGGACCTTTGTTGTTCATTATATACATTAATGACCTACCAATTGCTAGTGACCTTTTCAACTTCATAACTTATGCTGACGATACAACCCTAACCAGTACATTAGATGTCTTTAATCGACCCGGTGACTTAAATAACAATATAAACGAAGAACTAAACAAGATATGTGACTGGCTTAACGTAAACAAACTTGCTCTAAATGTTGACAAAACTAAAGCTATGATTTTTCATATGCCACAAAAGAAAGTAGAAAAGCCTGTGCTATTAGTAAATGGAACTGTAATTGAATATGTAAATAACTTCAACTTTTTGGGCATCACATTAAATAATCACTTGAACTGGGACAGTCACATAAACAAAGTAGCATACAAAATATCTAGAACCACTGGAATTCTGAAAAAACTGACACATTTTTTACCACAGCATATTCTAAGGACAATGTACAATTCTATCATATTACCTCATATAAACTATGGTATATTGGCATGGGGGTATCAAACGCAACGCATATTTATACTTCAGAAAAAAGCAATTAGAATAATCACGTTAAGTAAATATAATGCACACACTGCTCCTATTTATAAAGAACTCAAATTATTAAAGGTCAGTGACATCTACATGCTACAAGAACTTAAGTTTTATCATAAATTAATAAATAAACAACTACCTGAATATTTTTATAATATACCTTATACTAACACTTTTGAAATACATCAATATGACACACGAGACAAAAATCGCTTATTTATGTCAAGAAATAATCATGTTTTCGCAAACAAATGTATTAGATACAGCATGATTAGAACTGTTAACAATAATCCAAATGATATTACTGACAAAGTCCATACTCATAGTCTATATGGTTTCTCCAGTTACATAAAACAATATCTTCTTGGTAATTATGAATACAACTGTACCAAAACAAATTGTTACATTTGCCGAAATCAGGGCATACGTGTATAGTTATTTATTTGTGTAATTAATATGTAGGTATATCTTGTAGGCAGCCATACATATGCATATATGTACATGGATATGCTTGTATTCATATAGTTTATACATATATATATATATATATATATATATATATATATATATATATATATATATATATATATATATATATATATATATATATATATATTATATAATTATAAACTTAGTACTTTTATTATTGCTATCACTTGTATTCTTAATTTTTAATATATTTTCAATTGCTCAATTGCTTGACTAAACCAGTGGTGGCTCCCATGATAGCGACATACTCAATGTCTTAATGGGAGTCTCCGTGACCATTTATGTTACTTACTTTGTTTATATGTCGATTGTGTTACATTTACTTGGTCAAAATAAATGAGTCTGAGTCTGAGTCTGAGTCTAACGAGCTCCGGTTTTGCTAGCATAACAATTAAGGTTAATTTACCTCCTGTGTCTTCACTTCACAAGTAACGTACTGAAATTTGCGGATGACACAAAACTGTTTAGAAAAGTTAATACTGATGGTGATAAACAACATTTACAAAACGATCTAAACAGATTAGTGAAATGGTCTGAGAAATGGGAGATGTTGTTAAATTTTTGGAAATGCAAATGTCTACATACAGGACATGGGAACTTGAATGTAAACTATAAAATGGGAGATACTGTTCTGGGTACAACTGTAAAAGAAAATGACTTAGGAGTTACAATAAGCGCTGATATGAAAGTTTCAGAGCAGTGTGGTATTGCAGCTTCAAAGGGTAATCAAATTCTTGGATTGATTAGAAGAAACATAACAAACAAGGGAAAAATGTTAATTATACATCTTTATAAAGCAATAGTTAGACCTAATTTAGAATACTGTATGGAGATCATATCGTAAGAAGGATATAGATACGCTTGAACGCATACAAAGGAGAGCAACTAAAATGATTCCAGAACTGAGAGACCTTAGTTATGAAGAACGCCTGAAGGAATGTGGTTTAACAACTCTAGAGACAAGGAGGTTAAGAGGAGATCAGATTGAAGTTTTTAAGATATTGAATGGGTATGAAAATATTGATAGAAATATGTTTTTCTCACTCAAGAAGGATAGCAGAACTAGAGGACATGAGGTAAAATTAGTAAAGGATCAATGCACTCGTTCTCACAGAGGACAATAAATGAATGGAACAAATTGTCTACAGATTGTGTAACTGCTAGCAGCGTGAATATGTTTAAAAACAAGGTTGACACATATCTCAGGAGGGCGGGTTATAAGCAGATGAACATCGTTGGACTCTCGATAAGCCAATGCCTTCCTTGTCCACTTGCCATCAGGGCCTTTGGTTTGGATGGAAAATCTTGTTAAATCTTGTCAATGTCATTAAACATCACGGCAATGTCACCGAAGGCACTGCCACTGGTAGAACCGGTACTACAAGTTAAGCACCTACACTGCACAGCTCACTCATGGGTGCCACTGACCTATATAATATTATATAGGTCAGTGGATGCCACGTCCGACATAGCCTCGATTACGTCCGACATCCCAGTCTGACTTCCTCGGTGCACGTTCTCTTCTTGAAAGGGCAAGACCACAGTACAAAATTTCATTGGTGGCCATGTTAACGTTTTGTCTGATTATAAGAAAACGTGACCACTAAAAATTCTTATTTTTTTCACAGCAACTGCCATTATCTCATTGACATGCTGACCAAGTTTTGTCACCTCCAGCTCTTTTAAACGCCCCGACATGCAATGCCCGTCACTTTTTACAAAAATAGGCCACGTACGTGGCCCATAGCAGAAAAATTCCCATAAATCCCTTTCACAGCCAATAAGTTTTACAAACAAACCTGTGAATATGCCTGCTTAATTGCACTTACGTCACATCATATGAATTGCTTAAATTCACATATCACAAATTAATACGTCCTACATTCGTGTGAAACAATAAACAGGAAGGTCAACAGTGGTCTCAAGTAGTTATACTCCAAACAGCCCAATCTTGAGCTAACGCAGGAGTTTGGACCAACGGCTTTTAGTGTCTCTTCCGAAAGACACGGGCAAAGTGGGGTGAACGAAATTGCCCAAGCTTCGAAACGGCGGAGGTAGAATCGAACCACCGTCTTCTCGATCGACAGGCGGGTGCTCTATCCATTAGATCACCGCTCCCCACGTACCCTTACGCACTACCTGGGCACGGACCATAGTCAGAATGCGTCCACCATTACAACGATAAAGAGTCCCTAGGAAAAATTTAATTGTGCAGTTTGGGTGTATTAGTGAGAGCAGAAATTGTGTGAATGAGTGAGTGTAAGTGGTGTTTTTTGTGCACAGTAGCATCTGAGCTTTGAAATGATGCCATTTGTCAGTTGGTATACCTGTTGTGTAAGGACGCAGTGGCCATTAGGCAGGGTGTACTCATATTTTGGAAACCGGGGAATTTCATGGCAGAAATGCAGGGGTCTGAGGGGTGCTTTGCGTTGAAGCAATTTGTGCGAAAAGGAGGTATGTCATGTTCACGAATTTCACACACCAGGTGTCTTAGTGGGTCTGTCATGTGCTATGAAATAAAAAAAGTGTAGGATAAATTTTCAATGTAGGCGCAAGAACGTTAGAATTGTAATGTTATTCAGTCATTATATGCGAAGACAGACAGAGAGTTCTGCGTAGACAAAACAGATACCTTTATTGCTTATCCCCGGAACCGCACTTCCGGTAGCGAGGGTGTCACTCCCACTACGGGTGTCACTCCCACTATGGATGTCACTCCCACTATGGGTGTCACTCCCACTACGGGTGTCACTCCAACATAATAATTGCTATAATATTACATCCCTCTTTCCGAACAAAAGCGGAATCCTGTAAACTGGTTCTTAAAAATTGTCACATGATGCAACGCACAGCAATGTTAAATACTAACCAAGGTGTTCGCAGGTTCTACTAAGTGAAGTAATACAATGTGTAATATTACAATAGTGTGATCCAGTAATCAATGAACCAATGTAACTAGTGGGTACCTGCCCGTTCAGGTTACAGTCCAGGTGCAATATCACAGTCCTCGGGTCCTACACATAGTAGTGACACAATCTATATTACCCTAAGGTTTAGTGTCTCTGTTGAGTGTCACAGTTAAGTGTCACAATGTAAGATTCTCGCTTCTCTTAAGGGCGCGTGCATTCGTTGATAATACTCACAGTTGTATAGTAATTGTCTTTGTCGCTAGCCAGATCGTCTAGCTGCTTACTGATAATACCGCAGACGATCAGGTCGGTACAATAAGCCGTGAACGCATCTTCCAGGTTCGCAAGATTTTATTAACGCAGAAGTGTTGATCGTACAACATAGACTGGTTCTCTACCATTGTTCTTCTGTCTCCCATTTAACATTTAAAAGTCTTCAATAAATTTACTTTTCTAATGGTAAGGTAGGTATGGGCCGGCGTGGCCCATCCTTGCCGATAATTTTGAGTCCAAATTGAACGAGGTGCGTGGTAATTTAGATCGCGCGCACCCGTTGCTTAATGAGTCTATTTCTGGCCTATTTATACCAGAGCTTTCAGAAGAACCCCGCCTCAGTGGAGGCGCGGTTAACAATTTTAGGAAATCAACAAAGCCATTATTGGCCGATGTCCGTATACAACCGTCATCCCCGTACATGCTGGAAATGACCGTCGTATGCAAGGTATCGGGTCACCTTCTGAACCCACCATGACTGGGAGATCTTCTTGTGTCCTTGGGGACGGTCAGTTGCCAACTAAACTAGTTTCTTATGGCCTGCATTCTAAATCGGGTAAACATTTCTCCCGTTTGACAGTCCAGTTATTATTACAGTCGGGGCGACTCTACCCCTCCCTACTGTGTATACTAAACAATAAGCAAAGCTGCAAACTGGCCAGAAACTAGCTTGCCTTACATAAGTTGTATCAACCTGGGTTTTCTTTATGCTAACGTTAAATCATTGATTAAATATGTCTGCAATGACCACTATCTCTGTTCTTACAATTTTAGGCTGACCAAACCTTACAACAGGTCGAGTCGTGGTGGAGCACGGCTGATTCGACCAGAGCGGGTGCGAGTTGGCTCCATACAACGAACTGTTGTCTGGCGCTGTGGCGTCGGTGGGTCTCATTCGTCGACGGAAGAGTCGGCCGCACTTTTCTCAGTACGTTTGGGGTTCCCATCGCGCCGAGGGTCGTCGTCATCAGCGTGCAACAACAGGTGTTGTTCGGTTGTTTCGCGGATGTCTCGCCGATTACGTCGCAGGATTCTTCCGCTAGTCGATTCGACGTCATAGGAACGCGGTTGCTGATACGCGTTAACAATACGGGCAGGCTCCCATCGATGGGTGTCCGGGTGGCGTGTGCGGACGATCTGTCCTCGTGAGAGTACAGGAAGGTCCGTGACTCCTCGGGCGTCATGATGCTCCTTGGCAGAGGCCTGTCGTTCGTCGAGGCGAATGCGGATGGCACATCTCGGGCCACTCGCGTTGATATGGCAACTGGCAAGTTAGACACAACCCTTCTGCCTTAGAGTAATTCCGCCGGAGAAGGTAAGTAGCTGTCTATCGGCGTTGCTCTCAGCACGAGTAGGGCCATCTGTATATCGGATCGCGGTCCCACTTTCTTCAACGTGCGTTTCAAGGTTTGGATGTGTCGCTCGATGTGGCCGTTGGGTTGAGGGTAGTGTGGGCTCGACGTTACGTGATCGAAGTGCCACTGATCGGCGAACTTTTTGAAAGCATCGGAGCTAAAGTGCCATACGTTATCGCTGACTACACGTTGCGGCACTCCTTGTTCTGCAAAGAGATGAAATCGGCGCTTGTCACGGGGCTGGGAATCCCGTAGACGAAGGGGAACTTGGAGTAGTAGTCCGACATGATTAAGTACGACTCTCTGTTTATCATGAACAGGTCCGTGCATACTATATCTGCCAAGCGCATTTGGGGGTCTCGCGTGGCGTGAGGGGCTCATGCGGTTGTGCACGTTGCATCTCTTGGCATGCTGCGCCCTTGCGTGCCACCTCCTCAATGTCGCGGTTTATCCCGTTCCAGTATACGCACGTACGTACCACCTCCTCAATGTCGCGGTTTATCCCGTTCCAGTATACACACGTACGTACCACCTCCTCAATGTCGCGGTTTATCCCGTTCCAGTATACACACGTACGTACCACCTCCTCAATGTCGCGGTTTATCCCATTCCAGTATACACACGTACGTACCACCTCCTCAATGTCGCGGTTTATCCCGTTCCAGTATACACACGTACGTACCACCTCCTCAATGTCGCGGTTTATCCCGTTCCAGTATACACACGTACGTACCACCTCCTCAATATCGCAGTTTATCCCGTTCCAGTATACGCACGTACGCGCACGCAAGCGGGTTTTCTCTATCCCCTGATGTGATTCGTGTAATTTCATCAATGTCTCAGCTTGGAGACTCAAGGGAATGACTATGCGGTCTCCTTTCAGAACAAGACCGTCTTCTACCGCTAGGTCATCTCGGTATGACCGGTAAGGTCGCAGCGGAGCTGGCAACAGACATTGGCGTTCAGGCCAACCGTTGGTGATCACTGTGATCAGGCTCTGTAGACCAGCGTCAGCTCGCGTCTCAAGGCGTAGCGTCTGCAGTTTGTGGGTTGAGAATTGGACGAATGTTATCTGAACGTCCAGCTCGATCTTCTTTCCGTCTGCGTATGGTTGGCGTGACATTGTGTCAGCCAAAGCTAGTTCCTTGCCAGGACGATACCTCAGTTGAATGTCGTACGGCTGGATGCGCAGTAGCATGCGCTGTAGTCTCTGCGGGGCTGCGGCAAGGTTCTTGAGATGGATCATCTGTAGTGATTTGTGGTCAGATTCCACAGTGAATCTGGTGCCGTACACATGTGTGGAAATGTTCGCAGCCAAACACGACTGCGAGCATTTCTCTTTCAATGTTCGCATAACGTTTTTCGCATTCGCTCAGCGACTTCGATGCGAAGGCCATTGGCTTGCCTCCTTGCAGTAGAACAGCTCCTAAGCCGCGCCCGGAAGCATCGACTTGGACGACGGTGTCCGCGCGTCTCGTCCGAACACACCTACATCGTCGGCGATGCTGATGGTACCAGGAGACATTTCTATGAAATTGTCCATCCTCTCCTGGAAAACATATTGGCTAAGATTCAGGCTGAAGGGCAATCTCTTGATACAGTAGCGACCAAATGGGCTGTTGAAGGTGTTCAAGATGCTTGGTTCATCGTCCAGTTTCACTGACCAGTAGCCATGTCGCGCATCTAACTTCGAGAACATCGACGCGCCCGCGAGTTTGTGGGTTATTTCGTTCAGGGTTGGTGTTCTGTAAGGCGGTCTCTTGATTGCCTTGTTGAGGTCCTTCGGGTCGAGACACACACGAAGTCGACCATTTGACTTCCTGCTATACACCAAGCTGGATACCCAGTCAGTTGGTTCAGTGACCTTGGCGATGACACCAAAGTCCACCATCTGTCGAGTTCCTTTCTTATCTCATCACGTAGATGTATCGAACAACGTCTCGGGGCATGCACAACTGGTGTCACAGTTGGATCGGTTGTGATATGGAAGGTTCATTCAAAGGTGCCAATCCCTAGAAATCTGTCAGGGTAAGCCCTGCACAGGTCTTCCTTGCAATTAATCACATCGGTCTGTGAAGTACTGGTGTTTACCTCACAGTTCATGACGACCAAGTTCATGGTTCTGCAAGACGGCAGGCCGATGATCGCTGGGCCTGGCGTGTCGGCGACATAAAATTCGATGTCGCATTCCTGTTGTCGGTGCGCACACGGAATCTTCAGAGTTCCGTGTTGGCGGATGGACTCGCCCTTATACGTTGTCAAGATTGTTGTGCATTTCCGCAGACTCTTCTTCGCAGGGAAGCCGTTGGCATCTAACTCAGGGTACATCCGTGTGCGTAGCGGAAGTATGTTGCCCTGCGCGCCTGTGTCGACCTTGACTTTGAGTGAGGCCGGTCTCTCCCGAGTTCCATTTCGCGGCTTAATTTTTAGGGTAGCAAATACCTCGTCGCGTGCATCGTCTTTGACGCTGACGTCATCAAAGTGTAGCTGCTCGAAGTGGTCGTCCACGGGTGAGGTTTGCACTTGCTGCACAGCTGATGCCTGTCTCGGTCTCGACCTGCATCTACCACTGCGTCGTTGGTTCCTGTTGCGATTGTTGGTTTGTGGCGCCTTTGTCGCTTTGCATACTGCTTTCCAGTGGTCAGGTCGACCACACGCTTGACATTTGGTGCCGTAGGCAGGACAGTTGTCTCTCCCTTGCTTTCACCCTGTTCGATAACAGCTTGACGATATTCTTCACAGATTGAAGAGAGATATACTTGACCTCTTCCTTTATTCCCATATCGGCGAATATGTTCGGCCAGAAAAGGGACGAACTGTGAGAGCAACTCTAACAAGCCTAAGTAGTTACCATTGTACTTCTGCCCAAACAACTCGGTGTGGCCTCGGAACGGCTGTCCTCTCTCTGCCAAGAAGGTAACAACGGCAACGATACGCTCGAACCCCTTCTTTGCAGCTACTAAGTGACTGTCGCTACGCTCATGTGTCGTGATTCTGTGCACATTTTACCCAGTCATTGAAACCATTCAGAGAAAAGCTATCACTTCCGCTCCTGAATAGCTTACATACATAACAATACACATTTCCAGTTGATGGAGAATACACCAACCAGTCTCTCGTTACACTCTCCTCGTTAGCAAGCTTTCGAACAAAGAATTTCCGTTGTACGTATCTTGTCTTGGACTTGTACGATCTCGCCGATTTGTGAAGATCCTTGTCCAAGTTCTGTGATGGTGGGTTTCTTGTTGAGCAATTTTCGGAAAGCACTGCTGAAAACAGGGAGCGGCCATAATTTATCAGGAGGGGAACCAAGGAATGAAGGGAGGGCTCAGTTTTTAGTGCACAGGATTTGGGGGTGAGTTGGATTTCAAATCCAGCCAATACGTCCACCTCACTCGCTCCACGATAAATAATGACCACTCCTTAATAACACCTCTATAATGCTTACAATGCTAGAAATAACAAATTACGACATAATTTGTAACAAGTGTAAATCAATGAAGAATATGAAAAATTATGAGTTGGAAAATGGGTAACTGAAGTGATACTAATCTGTGGCTTATCCAACAAGTATTGTACTTGCTACAAGAAAACGAAAACAACTATGGCAGGGTTAACTAGAATGATACATAACTATATTTCCTTCTATATTTACATTACCTACAGCATATAACAATTTGCAACCATTACTAAATAAATTATGACTATTACGTTGTAATAGTATCTAGTTTGTAGCACTTTTTAAATGCTTGTATTGTTGTACAAGTGGTGATGTCTTCAATTCACTTCACATTTGTTATCAAGTAATTTGCCCTAAAAATTAACCGTAAGTAGGCCTATCTACATATGGTACTAGACAGAACGATTAATCTTGTATCATATAACTCGATTTCGAACCAATGAAAAATTTATGTGCATATCCATATGTGGAGCGAGAGCATGGAACTCCCTTAGTGAAGACATCACCACTAAGTCTTGTAGAACCATCATCAACATCAAAATAGTGTTATCGTCACATATTGCAATGCATTGTAACTTCAACATAAATAAATTAAGTAAACATCAGCCATTGCATCATAATATGACATTTAACGCATTTTAGATCTCATTCGACAACGCATTTTGTAAACAAGCATTTAATTTGTTTTTAAAGTACAATATAAACATGACCGATGCAATCCGGCGTGTGCGTGCATGCATGCGTGTGTGCGTGCATGCGTTCTTTCGAACCCCACATTTCTGTTGAGGCTTATTTCCGGACCTCTTCTAAAAAATAGGAACACCTTTGCCCATTTAGTTTATTGCATGCATTACTCAGAACACTACACACGCCACCCCCCGGCCAAGTAAAGGTAAGTCCTTATATAGCGTCTCAAAGCAGACTATTCGTTCACATTTCCACCACTGTCTGTATTTGTCAGGTACTCATTTATACAGCTGAGTGAACTGTGGCAACGTGGGGAGCCTTCTAACCGGTATGCCATCGCGCCCCATGTAATGTCATTGACCACACATGTGACCACGGGCGGATCCAGACCCTGAAAAAGTGGGGTGCACAATTTCAGGCCACCAGAGGGTAGCACATATGCGTGCGTAATTTTTTTTTATTTTACGTAGCATATTTCCAACATTCATGTTTTTTTAATTCATGTGCGAACACCTTCAATATGTCGTTACAATGAACCCACAGCGTCTTCCAAGGGTCCATGAACTTATTGGCGCGATTGGCTTCGGACGCCATGCAACTATTACGGTTTGGTCATGCTTTCGCGCTTCTGTTGTCGCACAGGGAAGAAAGTGAAGAAACCACTGCTGACGAAATTATGGCTGAAGCCTTCTCGATGCACACATTCAGTACATGGTGATGCATCCTTTGAAAGTCCAAGCCGAACTTCATGACAAAATATATGTAGTAACCGCAGAGTGATGTTTGATGATGGAACGCATAAATACACCACACCGTAGTTGTAAGGTAATTTATTGCAGTGGTAAAGAACGGCGAGACACCCTGCATGGGTACAAGACACCCTGCATGGGTACACGACAAATTATTAGCAAACATCTCCTAGTGTTAACTAAACATATCAAGTGTATACGTATTTGCATAACTGCTGATCTTTCAAAACACATTGATTGATTAATATGTATGTTCTAATAAGTATCCTAAATAACAAATCATTGATAATCATGTCTTAAACATAGAAAATAGTCACTCTTACCGGCTTTAGTCATAAGAGCTTACTTATCTCCACCTTTACAGTACAAAGTATCCACAGGCTATCACAACAGATTACGTAGATAGAGTACTTAAGTACAGCACACTGTTAACACTGACATACATTCATTCCTAATAAAGAAATGTGTTACACTGAAACTACTATCATAATGGGCCAATGACAATGTCAATTACTAGCTATGCCGGACCATTTTGAGATAATTAAGTTATTGCAAATTATTATACATCGTTGGAAAGGCCTATTATTAAGATACATCATGGTATCAGTTGTATGTTAATTAGTTTTAATTTTAAAGCACTTTAAAGACACCCCCGTCAACGTTTTCAAAACACGTTTTTTTCTATTTTGATCAAAAAGTGTACCTGGTCTAAAAAATGTACTAATATTAATGTTAATGTATTTTTTTTTACATATTGTGGAAGTACTCAATGTTCTCAACCTGTGTGAGGGTCATTCATACCAGTGCATTCATTATTTTTGTTGCAAGAGAGCTGTAAATAGTGCTATTTTTCACTTATTTTGCACATTTTTACAGGGGCGGTTGGTAAAATGTAAAAAACAACCACAGTATATACCCTACAGATATATATTTTTAACTCAGTATCTACTTCTAAGCATGTTTGACATGTATAGGTCATTAGCATTATTATATATGTGAACAATATTTTTTACAAGATTTTTTTTAAACTGCAAACTTTTATGCATCTTTACAGATGCATGTTCACAGCTGAAGACATGCTGATGCAAGATGAATATTTGACATGTGTATCATGTAGGATGATGATCATTGGAAAGATATATTATTAAGATACATCATGGAATCAGTTGTGTGGCTGTAAGTTAATTAGCTTTCATGTTAGAGCACTTTAAAGACACCCCCGTCAACATTTCCAAAACACGTTTTTTTCTATTTTGATTAAAAAAGTGTACCTGGCTTAAACAAATTACTAATATTAATGTTAATGTATTTTTTTTACATATTGTGGAAGTACTCAATGTTCTCAACCTGTGTGGGGGTCATTCCTACCAGCGCATCCATTATTTTTGTTGCAAGAGAGGTGTAAACAATGCTATTTTTCACTTATTTTACACATTTTTACAGGGGCGGTTGGTAAAATGTAAAAAAACAACCACAGTATATACCCTACAGATACATTTTAAAACTTGGTGTCTATTTCTAAGCATGATTGGCATGTATATGTGACCTGCAGCGCTCCGCGGGTCCCCAAACCAAATCGAATTACACTAAGGCAAACAGAATATGTATATATATATATATATATATAAGGTTTATTCGCACGGAAGAACAATTAACCGAGACATAACGTTATATGGCAGACTAACTAAAACGTACTTAATTTCTGTGAAGAACTGTTTAACTTAACCAAGATGATATATGGCCGAAACGGAAACTACGGCGGAAACGGCGACTGCTACTCAGAACTATGATAGCTGTCATGGATAGAACACAGATTATTATCATGCCGGCATCACAGTTCACGTCCTAATATCCTAACAACCAGTAGCCTGCACACAGCCAATGCACATTAGTAACATGGATTACTATGTAAATAGCATCTAAGATTCCGGCCAAACGTTGGACAGTTTATTAGCGCCAACGTAGCATCACATTCCACATAATAGCAATAAAGTGGTTGAATAAGAAAGCATGGCCCAGCCGTTCCGTTGAAGTCATGTTATAGCAATCTAATACAATAATACTGATCACGACGCCTATGCGTCTACTTATAATAGTGTACCGACCATACAACATAACTTTCACAAATAAATGTAACACCCGAATGTAACCCATTGCAGGACATCCAGTACACAACAGTAACGCTTGAACAATGTAACATGACTAGTGCTGCCGTCTAATGACAACAGGGGAACACCATTCCACATCGGGGTACCGATACTGCCGACAACACTACTACTGACCTTACTCGTTGAAACCCAATGCCACCGCACGACACACTGTCACCGTAGTACTAATTCTATTTTGCATTCCGCAACTCATTCTTGCTAACACATTATACATTCATTAATCTAACCGCTAGGACGATATACGAACGCTAACATGCCATTGTCGTTGACGGTGCCTAACTTAACTAGGTCTAGGACATTTAGGACATCTCGCCGTCAACAGTAAATATTGTAATGAATACGCTATCACCAAATAGCTACAAATCCGAACAAATAACCACAATGACAGAGTGTCATACAAACACAATGTCAGAGTGTCATACAAGCATAATGCTCCGCCCCAAGCGTGCATGTTTCACTTACGTGTAAATCAGATGTGATTTCTGACCCAGACAAAAAGAACACCCGTTGCGCGGGAAAATATGATAACCCGCCTTCCCATTTGCGCATCCGTTCTTGCGCACAGTTATTACCGTAAATTGGGAAATGTCAATGCAGCGCCCTATAAGCCAGATTATACCAGTGACGCTACAAAGGGTTATCGCTGTCAGTGTATATTCACTGCATACCGTTACAATGGAGGATAAATGTAAAAGCCTGGGCCTAATGCCAGATACATAAAAATCACAGGGTCACACTCTCCCCAACTTATGAGCAGCATAGCTCTAAAACTAAAAGCTAAGGTGCTCAAACCCTAATGGTTTACAGAGCGGGGCCAATTGCCCGGGTTCGAATGCGTGCCCGCTCGACTACGGCACGTGCGCCGTAGCAACGGGCGAACGTCTTCCTCTGCACTACTCGTGGAGCTCGATTCAGGACCAGATGATGAAGGTGACACGTCGCGGACGACCGGATTCCGCACAGTCCACAACAATGGCGCACTCGATGTATCCGAGGTGTCACTGCTACCCACACACGCCACACTGGGCAGGCATGGCAGTCGACGACGTCGTACAGGTGGTGCCGCTTTTGGGCCATTTCCTGGAACGCACAACCGTAGGGAAGCACGATTCACCGTGCGCTGCGCACCGAATCCGTCGGCAGGTTCGACCACATACACGTCGTTCGTTCCCTGGCGCATCACAACACGGTAGGGTCTTGTCTGCCAGGCGTCTTGGATTTTGCTCCTTCCCCGAATGCCGTGGTTGCGCAGATAAACGCGCTCCCCAGCGGCGAGTGGAAGTTCACGGGCGTGGCGATCATGACGCGCCTTTCGTTGGTCCGCATGGTTGTCCAACTGTGTTGCTGCTTTCTGATAAGCGTCGCGCAGCCGACGCTGATGCTGTTGCACCCACCCGTCACCCGATGATTCATCTGCGCCCAGCAGCACGTCGATCGGCAATCTGCTGTCTCGCCCGAACATCAGGTAATGCGGCGAGTAGCCAGTGCTGCCATGAGAAGTGATGTTGTAGGCATGTACGACCTCCTTCAAATGGTCTGCCCACTTTCTCTTCTTCTCGGCTGTTAGACGTGACAACGCATCCGCGTTTGCATTGTGCTTGGCCGAACGATACTTGATCTCGAAGTTGAACGGGGCCAGCGCGGCAGCCCATCTCTGCTCAACTGCCGGTAACTTTGTCGATTTCATCAGGTAGGTCAAAGGGTTATTATCGGTGTACAGAATGAATTCGCCACCCAATAGATAATCGCGGAACTTGTCACATACGGCCCATTTCAAAGCTAGTAGTTCTAGCTTTTTGGAAGAGTAGTTGCTCTTGTTCTTTTCCGACTTGCGGAGGCCACGGCTCGCACGCGCTATGATTCGCGTCTTTCCATCTTGAACCTGACTCAGTACGGCGCCTAGCCCAAGGTCGGATGCGTCAGTTTCCACAATGAACGGCTTGCTGTAATCAGCGAATCCGAGGACTGGAGCACTCGTCAACCTTCTCTTTATCGCAGAGAATGCTGCATCACATTCCTCACTCCATCGGCCTGCCAGTTGGAAAGAAGCGCTCGATCGTGGTTTGCCTTTGATATCACGACAGCACGTGGTTATTAGCGCATTCAGCGGGCTCGCGATCGCGGTAAATCGGGGGACGTAGCGGCGGTAGTAAGAGGCAAACCCCATGAAGGATCGGAGCTGTTTCAAAGTATCTGGCCTGGGCCAACGTTCCACAGCTGCAACTTTCTCTGGATCAGTCGCGATCCCTGCGGCCGACACGCGGTGCCCAAGATACTGCACTTCAGGCTGAAAGAAAGCGCATTTCTTTAGTTCGAGTTTCAGCCCGTATTCGGCCAGACGCGTGAACACGGTGTCCAGTCGTTGAATCTGTTCGGCGACAGTTGTAGAAAACACGAGGACGTCGTCTAAGTAGCACAGCAGAATGCTAAACATTTCCTCGCGGAACGCTGTCTGCATTAGGCGCTGGAAGGTCGCGGGTGCATTGCAGAGGCCAAATGCCATCCGACGGTGTTCGTACAAGCCAAATGGCGTACTGAAGGCAGTCTTGTGTTGGTCGTCAGGGTGCATAGGTACCTGCGTGTACGCCGACTGCAAGTCCAGTGTGCTGAACCATCGAGCACCTGCCAGAGCATCCATTGACTCGTCAATCCGTGGCAGTGGATAAGCATCCTTCACGGTTTTTGCGTTCAGAGCACGGAAATCACAACACATGCGCAAGGCTCCAGATCGCTTCCTCACGAGTACAACAGCACTGGCAAAGTCACTTTTGCTTTCCACAATGGCACCCGTCCGCACCAATTTTTGCAGATGGTCTTTGACTTCCTCCAACTGTGTTGGCGGGATGCGTCTATAGGGCATGTTGACAGGGACGTCGTCGGTGGTTCTGATTCTGTGTTGCACGGCACTGGTGCATCCGAGATCGTCGTCCGACTTCGCAAACACGGCACGGTGTCGGTTAAACAAAGCTCTAACTTCCCGTAGCTCGTCGTCTGTGCCTGCGAACTGCGACAGATCTATGAGCTTTTCGACACTGTCAGCGTCCGATTCAATCGAGGGTGACCGTTGTGGTGTCACACCGACGACGATCTCGTTCATGCTCACATCAACTCGAACTGCACCATGTGGGAGGACATCTGCCGGTTTCAAGATTCCCAGTCTCGTTCGTGGCCTCAACCAATAGTCGTTCTCGGTTGGATTAACCATGGCCACCATGAATGTGCGATCGCATACTGCAGCACTAGTGGTGAGAAGGGGTCCACACCCGGCGGTGAGCGGCTCGATTAGAGCGGTCTGTCCCTTTCGGCCTCCAACCGCGTGTACATATACACTCGATCTGGCAGGAATGCGAATAGCCTGCCTGCTGGCCACACGCGCGAATCTGAAGGTGTCCGTGGTAGCTACCTCCTGCAAACATGCAGCAAACTCGGGAACGTGTGACAAGACGTTCATGCCGAGCAACCCAGGAAATTGCTGTCCGGAGTCGCGCACAACAAGGATCGCTCGATCGTCCACCGACACGCCTGCGATGCATACAGTGGTCTCAAAATACCCGACATATGGTATTTCTAAACCATCTGCTGCCCGTATGGTCAACCAGTTACGTGCTGAGCGTAACATATGTCCTTGAGGCTGCAATACCGCTTTATAAAAAGCCTCCGTTACAAATGAAACTTGACTGCCGGTGTCCAGCAGACAGTCAACTGGCTGTCCGGCCAAAGTCACTTTGGCCACTGGGGTCCCACCTACGATCTGGTCGTAGGACGCGGTCATCAGGGTGCCCAGTTCCTCCACCCCCGGGCCGTTTGTCTTGGTGGAGGACACTAGTTTAAACGTGCCATGGGGCAATGGCGCCTGATGTGTCCCTTCTGGTGGCACTGGTAACACTCCAGTTCGTCGTATCGCCGGCGTGCAACGGGAGCGGGAGGTCGCTGTATCACGGCAGGCATACTCGATGGGTGAGGCACCGACGCTGCAGCCTGCATCGTCGTTAACAGTTGCCTCTGCTGTGCCAGCACTTCTGTCAACCTTTTCTCGTTCCCCGCTAGACCGTCCTTCAAACATTGTCGCTGGCTTGCCAGCTCCGCCCACAGTTTGGTGATCTCGTCCCGTGACGCAGTTTGTTCGGCGCGCGTCTCGCTCACATTCGCCTTCACCTTCTGTGGTGTTGCACTTTCCACCTCGTCCGCCCACTGCATCGCTGCCTTCCTCAGTGACAGAAAATCTATGGCCCCATTCGCTTCGATGCGCCGTTTCAGTTCCCAGCGGAGGTGGACATCTCGCACGTTCTCGACGAACTGATCCCGGAGCATCGTGTCACGTTCTGCTACACTCTTCGGAGACAGCCGATGGATGCGGTCGGCGATGTCGATTAGACCGTGGGAATAGGACGTGATCGGCTCACCGGGCAACTGTCTGCGATAAAAGAATCGACGCAGCAGTTGATTCGCATTCTCTTTGTCGCCGTACACCTCCTCGAGGGCGACTAATATCATCTCCGCATCCTCTCGCACCTCACTTGGCTGACCGCGGATTTCAACTCTGGCAGCGCCATCTAAATAGCTGAAAATGAAGTTGGCTGCCGCCTCCCCGCTCAGATTCTGCGCACTAATGCACGAGCGGGCCTCCTCCACCCAGTCAGCCAGAAGTGGTTCCGCTGTTCCGCTGAAACGACGCAGCTTCCTCTCGCGCTGCACCACGAAAGTCAGTGCTGCCGGTGCCGTCCGCAGCCTTTGCAGCTCCTGGTGGTCGTCTTCCCATCGACTCCGTAGGGCTTCTAGTTCGTGGCGCAAGTCCTCCATTTCCAGTATTTTCACAGTCGCCGTTATAGAATAAGAATTTCGAAAGACAGAGATAAAAACCGAAAAGTAAGAAATCCACGATGGAAGACAGAATTAAAAGTATTGGTCTGAATGCCTTATCCCACTTCTGACACCAAAATGTGACCTGCAGCGCTCCGCGGGTCCCCAAACCAAATCGAATTACACTAAGGCAAACAGAATATGTATATATATATATATATATATAAGGTTTATTCGCACGGAAGAACAATTAACCGAGACATAACGTTATATGGCAGACTAACTAAAACGTACTTAATTTCTGTGAAGAACTGTTTAACTTAACCAAGATGATATATGGCCGAAACGGAAACTACGGCGGAAACGGCGACTGCTACTCAGAACTATGATAGCTGTCATGGATAGAACACAGATTATTATCATGCCGGCATCACAGTTCACGTCCTAATATCCTAACAACCAGTAGCCTGCACACAGCCAATGCACATTAGTAACATGGATTACTATGTAAATAGCATCTAAGATTCCGGCCAAACGTTGGACAGTTTATTAGCGCCAACGTAGCATCACATTCCACATAATAGCAATAAAGTGGTTGAATAAGAAAGCATGGCCCAACCGTTCAGTTGAAGTCATGTTATAGCAATCTAATACAATAATACTGATCACGACGCCTATGCGTCTACTTATAATAGTGTACCGACCATACAACATAACTTTCACAAATAAATGTAACACCCGAATGTAACCCATTGCAGGACATCCAGTACACAACAGTAACGCTTGAACAATGTAACATGACTAGTGCTGCCGTCTAATGACAACAGGGGAACACCATTCCACATCGGGGTACCGATACTGCCGACAACACTACTACTGACCTTACTCGTTGAAACCCAATGCCACCGCACGACACACTGTCACCGTAGTACTAATTCTATTTTGCATTCCGCAACTCATTCTTGCTAACACATTATACATTCATTAATCTAACTGCTAGGACGATATACGAACGCTAACATGCCATTGTCGTTGACGGTGCCTAACTTAACTAGGTCTAGGACATTTAGGACATCTCGCCGTCAACAGTAAATATTGTAATGAATACGCTATCACCAAATAGCTACAAATCCGAACAAATAACCACAATGACAGAGTGTCATACAAACACAATGTCAGAGTGTCATACAAGCATAATGCTCCGCCCCAAGCGTGCATGTTTCACTTACGTGTAAATCAGATGTGATTTCTGACCCAGACAAAAAGAACACCCGTTGCGCGGGAAAATATGATAACCCGCCTTCCCATTTGCGCAT
Organism: Lamellibrachia satsuma; assembly: GCA_033239005.1. Lineage (NCBI taxonomy): Eukaryota > Metazoa > Annelida > Polychaeta > Sabellida > Siboglinidae > Lamellibrachia > Lamellibrachia satsuma. The sequence continues at coordinate 1,853,160 of BSQZ01000007.1, forward strand.
CCGTTCTTGCGCACAGTTATTACCGTAAATTGGGAAATGTCAATGCAGCGCCCTATAAGCCAGATTATACCAGTGACGCTACAAAGGGTTATCGCTGTCAGTGTATATTCACTGCATACCGTTACAATGGAGGATAAATGTAAAAGCCTGGGCCTAATGCCAGATACATAAAAATCACAGGGTCACATATAGATCATTAGCATTATTATGTATATGAAAATATTGTTTACAAGGTTTTAACTGCAAACTATTATGTAGATTTTGACAGAAGCCTTTTCACAGCTGTATCATGTAGGATGAAATGTAAGCTTTTATTGTCATACATATTGCATTATCTGGGTGTATTAGTAGTTAAAATAAGAAACAACTACTATATAAATATGTACGTCATTACAAGTATCATATCAATATGTGTGGATCGTTGAGTGAATAACCATTCTGACACAATATTGCATACCAACTATCAGTTGTACATCATTTTTGGAGTTTCATACATCTTCACCCATCATCTAGGCCATCATCATATCCAAAATAGATAAATTTGGCATAAACAAATATTTACATTACTACTAATACTAGTCATTATAGACATAGTCACTATACATAAGTCGTATCCACAGTTATGATAGTACTTATAATGAAAAACAATCAGAAAGCACAGTGTAAATCATATTAACATTCCAAGTGTAAGACTGTCAGCTTTGAACTAATGTGAGTAATGGATGCCTTTCTTCGTTTTGTCTGCCGGGACATCGTTTGACAGGTCAGTCACGCCATCACTTTGCAAGTTTGTTTACATGTTTTATCTCCCGCCAAAATTAGCAAAACACCCTCCAGAACTTCAAACATACACTGCTACACGATAATATAGTTAGATAGATCAATTACTACTTACACACGTACTTGAAGAATGGATATTTATGAACTTTCAACAACTACGACGAGAAAGACGAACTTGAAACAACAGCGGCCTAGGACATCGCATAATTTATTATTCTGACATGTGTGTGGCGCCACCTAACGCTCAAATAGCTAGATAATTATTCGCGTCAGTGGCTAGTAAGTGATAGGGGGTTGTTTTAGTTGTACAGTACATTACTAGCCAGACCTCGCCAAAATTTAAAAATATATTTTTGTGTTAATATATGATCAATGAAAGACATACAATTGTTTTTTTCGTGAATCAAGGTGAATCCCGGATTTGCGAGAATCGTGAAATGTTTCACCTTAAAAAACAAAATACTTTCACCCAAAGAAATAAAACAGGATGTACATCAGAGTAAAGAACGTTTATTCAGCTTTACAGTCATATGCACACTTTTATTATACGTGGTCTATATCAGCTGCTATGGACCGTTAAAGGCACCCCCTATAAACGGGCCTCTCTGGGTACACGTTTTGGTCGACTTGCCGATCATAGCACTACTAGCGCCGCCTAATGAGCTCCGGCATTGCTACAATTACAGCAATATGGTCAACACACGTGACACGATAATAATTATATACTCACAGTGTTCAAGTTCGGTGACTTCAAGGTAGTTATTTTCCTGTGACAACTAATCTTGCTAATGCACTAGTCCATGCATAACTACTACTGATCTATCTAATATCTCTCTGGAACGCGGTTAATTTTGACTTCAAGTTGGCTGTTCCAACACTTGGCTTACACCGACCTGCCACCACCGCAGCGTGCACCGAAAACACGCTAAATTTTACAAAAACATGCATTTTAATGGTTTCGGGTAGTAGTACACTCGGCACGTTTTACAAAACTATTCCCGACTACTTGCGTGGGAAGAACCAGTTATGTATAGATAGTTTTACCTTCATTAAATATGTCCAAACCACGGAAAACTTGTTTGCGGCAACAACAAAACACAAACCACGGGCAGAGGCGCCCGCGTGCGATGTAGAACCGGCCCAAACAGGACTGCCCACACTATCAGTAGCGACACCAGGCGACAGCAGCGGCACCAAAAGTGCACCCGGTTACATATAGAAGAAAAACTCAACAAATTCCACTATGATATCGTGCTCTTCATCTACAAACCGCATGGAAAAGCTTTTATTCCTTTTTTCTTTTTCACAGGCTTTGTCTGCACTGGTTGTCTGCTGCCCGTTGATAGCACTCAGTAGGCCTACCTATCGTATGTTGTTGTGTCGCGAAGTGCGTCTCGTCTCCAGAACCACTTCGCGGGCATCAACCCGGAAGTTAAGGAGAACATCCACATTGCCGTGTCAGATTCTCATCAGTGTCGAAACGGGTGACATAACTGCGCTGGCTTCTCCAGGCAATAGTCTGCTTTTCAAAGAAAAAAATCGTCTTTACTATGGGCTTCAGCATAATTAAGGCGATTGTCTCTCACACGGATTTGCAAGCATGTCAACAGTTGCAATCTCACACCAGAAAAAGTTGTCTAATTCTGATGCGATGAAAAAATCTGGTCGGAATAAAGAAGGGTGCCCGGGCATTTGATGGGCACCCCCTGGATCCGCCCATGTGGATGACAGTCCTGGTCCGTAGGCGTAGTCACGGGAATCGTGCAGTCAAAGTTAGAATGCCCCCCTTAGAATACAAAATTAAAGGTTCAAACACATTTCCCCAAATATGCCAACCTTAAATAAATGTTATATTTTAGGGAGTCCTGACTTCTGGATATGGTTACGGACTAGCGTACATTCCCGTACGTGCGCAGAACCGCCTTAATTGATCGTAATACCATATAGCTAGGCCTACACAATAATAAAGGTTTCAGGGCAATATTAGATATATATGTTTTTTGTTTGAGAAAAAAAACTAACTTCTGTGTAAATGGAAACTTGTACATATTATATTGGAATATCTTACGAATCCAAAATCAATGTGAATGGTGGCAAGGGCTAAAACTGGTAGGCTGCTATTCTACTAGGCATTGTCAATTTCAATTATTTATGACATTTCGCCCGAATTGGAGTTTAAATAATCGTACCTTGCCTCGAAACTCTTCGACTTCGGTGACTATACATATACACTATAATATGAGGGGCGGATCCAGGGTTTAGAAAAAGGGGCGGATCCAGGGTTTAGAAAAAGGGGCGGATCCAGGGTTTAGAAAAAGGGGCGGATCGAGGGTTTAGAAAAAGGGGGTGTCCAAGGTAATGTATGAAGCGCCGAAGGCGTGAAATGTATCGCGAAGCGCCGCGGGGTGTGGGTGGGGGTGGTTGTGGGAGGGGTATCCCCTTTCCCACCCATTTGACGTTTTAGACAAAACCCTTGAAATGGTGTAATTTGGGTTATCCATAATCTTGTTTTAAGCGAGTTATGGCCTAGTGTAATTAATCCAAAATTCAGACATGTGACATCGTACGAATTTTCTGTATACAATACGGATTTTAGTGAGGAATACGGCCTTTGGCCGTGTCCCGTTTTAATAAGGATTTGCTGAAAGCATAAAAATTATGATAAAGTAGTCCTATGTATTTTCTTGTATTTGTCACATAAGTATAACTTCGAATGTCAAATTTACAGTAGACGAGATGCAACTACTTGTAAGTCTACAGTTTCGACAAAACACAGCGGATTTTGTTTTATTTACAACTGTAGGTACGCCTAATCCAACGAAGAAAACGTACAAACGAAAATACAATAATTATTAAACATCTGTCATGTGCTATTTATTGCAATATTGACTAAAACAACTATAGTAATGCAAATGTTTAATAAAAAAAAACGATTGACTATAGCAACATGTAATCTTCTTAACTATGTATCGACATTATTGCGAACTAGAGGCACGGTAGTGTAGTAATAGTAAAAAATATATATTTATGCGTACGACAATGTGTACAATTCAATTACAATTTAAGTATTTTTGCACACAAAGATACCAACACGTCTTTGACTAAAAAAAGTGCTACACACATTCTCTATATTATTCAGCACATCCTTTGCCAAGGAAACTGTGTTGAATAGTTTCCCATCTAGCCCCTTCTGATAGAGGTGCTGAATGATATAGGCCTAATAAAGTAGCTAGGTTTCATATTATAGAAAGTCATGGCATCACGTTTGAACTGAGACAAGGTGTAATTGAAACTTTTAGACATATATGAACCAATACCACGAAGGGCCAGATTGCCCTCTCAAGAGAGTCTATCCAAACTGTTGTTGCATCTTAAACTAACTGTATAAACCGCACCATTCGATTCATGATCTGAATTTGAATCGGGAAACATTATGCTAAATGTAGTAGTAGTAATACCATATACCGACAATGAGAGCAAACTGGTAGATTAAAACGTTTCCTGGTACTTTTGCGCCATGTAAATTAAAACGCATCATAGAAATACATACACCATAGAAAGAGGAATAGTAGGACATAACAAATTGACGTTGTGCACTTATATTACAAACTCAAAAATGTAAATGTAGTGATTAGCACATCCGCCTTTCATGACAAAGTTCTGAATTCAAGACGCAAACCGGACACGGTACATTTGGTGTATAAACCTGGCTCTCAACATTGTGGACTATGTATCCCTCGTGACTAAACTGTCCGTTGGTAATGTCGGTACCGTCTCAATTTGGACTATAGTGAGTTAATGGAACGTTGCTGGAAACAACGAGACACTAGAAATTCTGTTTGTATCAGCTGTGTTTTAATAACATATAACAATAATTTAATGTTAATCATTACACAAGCTCCACTAAACGTTGCTTTTTTCATTGCGATAATATTAGCACACCTGATTTGAGTGACGTTGATTATTTCTACAGTTTGTAGCTCGAGAACATTTCCCGTTTGTTCCTTTCTATGAACATTAATTTTGACAAACTGTTTCCAGATCAATCTCACACGAGCGACCCCACACTTTTGCTTTTACACGAACCCTAGTGAATTAAGCTCATGGGGTTTGCTTTCCCTGGATAAATATAGCATAAGTATGGTTTAAACGGATGACGTAGACAGGTAACTTCTGACTTAAATGAAATATTTAGTAGGGGCTACTGCCATAGCCAGACAGCATAGATTCTTGAAATACGGCCGATAGGCCATTTTGAAAATAGATAAGCCTAATCATGTCATTAAAAATATATATATCACTCCTCTTGGTTTTGTGTTAAAATGAGCTCACTGACAGCGATACGTGATTTTAAAACGTGTATTACTTGTTATAATGATTAAGATATTCAAAGACGTTGATGATACAATAGGATAGTTAATTTTTACATATAAAAATGCCTATTGTTATCTTGAAAGTCCAGTCCGAAGAACTGATGCAGACAATCTGCAGATCTTCGAGTATCTGAGGATTGCGCAGCGCAATCGAGTGCAATCCGCCAAATAGTCCCATATAGTTGGTTCAATCTTTCGCGGGGAAACATGGTCAAACATAAGGTGGGCTTGTGTGTGTGTGTGTGTGTGTGTGTGTGTGTGTGTGTGTGTGTGTGTGTGTGTGTGTGTGTGTGTGTGTGTGTGTGTGTGTGTGTGTGTGTGTGTGTGTGTGTGTGTGTGTGTGTGTGTGTGTGTGTGTGTGTGTGTGTGTGTGTGTGTGTGTGTGTGTGTGTGTGTGTGTGTGTGTGTGTGTGTGTGTGTGTGTGTGTGTGTGTGTGTGTGTGTGTGTGTGTGTGTGTGTGTGTGTGTGTGTGTGTGTGTGTGTGTGTGTGTGTGTGTGTGTGTGTGTGTGTGTGTGTGTGTGTGTGTGTGTGTGTGTGTGTGTGTGTGTGTGTGTGTGTGTGTGTGTGTGTGTGTGTGTGTGTGTGTGTGTGTGTGTGTGTGTGTGTGTGTGTGTGTGTGTGTGTGTGTGTGTGTGTGTGTGTGTGTGTGTGTGTGTGTGTGTGTGTGTGTGTGTGTGTGTGTGTGTGTGTGTGTGTGTGTGTGTGTGTGTGTGTGTGTGTGTGTGTGTGTGTGTGTGTGTGTGTGTGTGTGTGTGTGTGTGTGTGTGTGTGTGTGTGTGTGTGTGTGTGTGTGGGAGAGTGAGTGTGTGTGTGTGTGTGTGTGTGTGTGTGGGGGTGTGTGTGTGTGTGTGTGTGTGTGTGTGTGTGTGTGTGTGTGTGTGTGTGTGTGTGTGTGTGTGTGTGTGTGTGTGTGTGTGTGTGTGTGTGTGTGAGTGAGTGAGTGAGTGAGTGAGAGAGTGAGTGAGTGAGTGAGTGAGTGAGTGAGTGTGTGTGTGTGTGGGTGGGTGGGTGGGTGGGTGGGTGGGTGGTGTGTGTGTGTGTGTGTGTGTGTGTGTGTGTGTGTGTGTGTGTGTGTGTGTGTGTGTGTGTGTGTGTGTGTGTGTGTGTGTGTGTGTGTGTACACGTGCGTGTGTGTGTACACGTGCGTGTGCGTGTGCAGTGAATTTATAAACGATGTCATCGATACTGCTAAGAGTAATTTTGGGGATCCCTGGACGCCATGTATATCCCTGTGCTCATGGGCGTCCGCGGGGGGGGGGGCAAGGAGGGCACTTAATTGCCTCCCTGCATCTGGAATTTTTTTCGGACGTATATTCGTGAGCTCAAAGTATATGTTAACTTTGCATCTTATATATATATATATATATATATATATATATATATATATATATATATATATATAAATATACATATACACATATACATATACATATACATATACATATACATATACATATACATATACATATACATATACATATACATATACATATACATATACATATACATATATATATATACTTTGAGCTCACAAATATGCGGACGCCCATGCCTGACGATCAGTGTTTGAAAACGTTTGACTGCTACTAAAGAGTTCGTACGTAGTAACAAGTTTGAGCTTGTGTTGTTTCTTGGTAATGCCTTTATCCCCCGTTGACATGCAATTGCAATGGATTTTTTTGGTACTAAAAATTTTAAAGGGGGGTCCGGACCCCCTGGACCCCCCCCCTCTGGATCCGCCTACGAATATATTTTGTAGTGAGTTTCTGTCAGTATTTTAAAATAAACACAAGTGAATCTAAAAATAATTCAAGTTATGTTACGCCAAGCCCACTCGATCCTCATGTTTGATTTGCACCTGAGTGAGTTGAAGCTGCTTTGGCCGTACTACAAAATACACCTTGATTTTTCTGCATTGAAAGCAGACTTTGTGAAATTAATACATCCGCAAGCGATATAGTGCAATATTGGTTAGCAAGTCATGCCATATCTAATTCAAATATAGCAGTATAGCATATTACAGTTATTCGAACAACGAAATTTGCATTAGAATATATATGTATATAATTATTAGTTAATACGTTATAACAAATCACTCATACATTTTAAATATTGCGTAGTGATTTGCTAGTGCCCCAGGTGCGAGGTATCCATTCAGTGCGTCAGTTATCGCTGCTCGGGTTTGACCTACTTGCATAATTGTTTCTGTGGAGTATCCCAACTTTTCGGTAAGTACGTATAAGCACCTTAGTTGTTTGCCAGTCATGTTGAAGTTCGAAACTAAAGTGTTTACATGTCTGGAATAGTTACAAGCACTGTAACACACAGCGATTGTGCAATGAAACGATGGTGATGGGCAGAACTTGCAGCTCCGCTCCCCCAGCGTATGCCCGCCATGTTTGATTTTTGCGCAATATGCACTCCACTCTCTACGATGTTTACTGCCCGCTGGCTTTGCACCACATACATCCTATTCTTTTTAGAATATAGGTATTTATATATATTTATATATATTTGGAAACCGATGAAGAATGTAACATTCACTTTTGCAACTGTTGCTAACTTCGCGATTTTAATGTCGCTCGCTGACTGAGTCTGAGTGACTATGCATCTCGTACTAACTAGGCTGGCAACTAACAAGGCGTTTTTATTTTATTCGTTCACTTATTTTTATCACAGTTATTTTGCCAGTGTTAAACATCATGCTTATTTTGTGCTCAGTGATACACATAATATATGTGTGTGCGTAGCAGACAGATCATTATGATAATATAAACGTGCTGAATAGACTGATTACATTGTCGATTAAAATGGAAAGTTAGTTGAAGGAGTAGACTAACGTCTTCTAGATGATACACTCAACTAGTTCATTCAAATTACACACTATCCTTTTAAGTTAAGTTGAATGGAAAATCCACACAATGTTCTAACATGTTAGGCTTTATCAGAATAACGCATGTTTTCTTTTGCTACAACTTTGCAGGCTCATCTAGCACCAGGTGTGAAATAAGATTGATTCTTATGTCTATTATGTGCAGAGGTGAATGCTCACCTCACCAGAAGCACACATCTACTAGACCATTGTTAGCTTATCTTTACCAGTCTATAATGTAAAATACTGTTCTGCTTTAGATGTTTTTAGCACGCATATTGATTGCATTAGGCTGCCTAAACATCCAGAACGTTCTAGGCTGTTGCTATAGGTCTGGACGTGCAAAATGGCTATTTGTCTGGTACTTCGTGTGTGCATGCGCACTGAGAACCTGTCAGTACAAAATATCAGCACTTAAAGTTCCGTCACTTCCAGATACCGTATGACTATGAATCAACTATGCTAGTATATGTCCGGCACAAAAGCATTGCAACACTAACTTCGCACAGCCCTATGTCTTGGTCTTCAAAAGGTCAAGGCATATTTTTATTGTCGTATTAGAAGATCATTGTTGTCAATTATATATATATATATATACGTTCAAGCACAGTATAAAACCGTTCTCATTGTCAATCATATGAAATGAAAATATAACTGCCTGCTTAAATTAAAGATGTCTCAATACCCAATTTGGGTGAAGAGACCTAGCCATTCTTGTCAAATAAAGATGTATCATAGTTTGTCAAATTTGAGCGTATCAGATCATATTCCGGTACGTAGCACCTTCTTTATTAATGAGTGTCAAGCCATCGGATTTCATGAAAACGATTGTTTCTGGTAGCGTGTCAGGACAATCACAAAACCGAAAGTCCTTCACCCATTGTCACATCGTTGCCGAGTACGAAAATATTCAGCATTTCCGATCAATGTTCAATTAATTTGAGTTTTTGTCCGAACCACTGAAAGCAGGAACATTGTTTCGTTATGATTCCACTTACGCAAAACTAAAACCTTGGTGAAAAAAAATTTATGCACCCGCAGCTTAGTAGATATCGTTAGTCCACCATCTTGAATTGTCGCAGAGATATCCATCCCAGAGTGCATCGCACATTATTCACATCTGGAATCACGTGTGATGACATGATAATGGCATCCGTGACAAATAAGGTGATGTTGTAATTGTAACAGTCAAAAATGTGTTTTGTAACATGCGTATGTTACTGTTCCGTAAAGCTCTGTGTTCTGATTAGATCTTGTTAATAATAATATATATGCTTATTTTTTTTAATCAGTGGTATCAAAACTGAATTTCTGATGGGTTCCCATGATCACAAGTACAGACACTTTTTTATTTCTGTCAAAGAATGATCAGTGACTTTCGTGGATATAAATAATACATTACATACTTTGTGGATCACTAATTGTTGATTCCTTTAAACAAAAGTGTGATGCATCTTGTATAACTCCTACCCCTTTGCATGTATTTTTCACTTTGTCTTGACCCTGTGTAATTAACCTCTATTAAGTTAAATTCACATACAGTGACCCATTTTGTAGTGTAAGATATAAACAGTAGTGTTACCTTTGTGTGTATTTTATACCAGCAAATTGTCACATAGTGCTGATTCTGGATTTGTGAAGTCCTACCGTGCAAGCTATGTATGTTTTAAACATTTGTGTGCCAGTGTCAATGGTCTGGAGGCATCTGGACAGAGGAGCCAAATGTTGCTGGGTGGACAGTATGAGAGGAATGTGTCACAAATGATTGGAGCAGTCTAATGGTAGTTGACACACTGAAACAAATGCACCTGGTGTTGGTATTCACTATTGTACTCTTACCTAGCAGGATGTGTGCGTGACTGTGCCCACCTACATTCTTGTAAACATGTGCTTGTACACCAACATGATCAGCATCTTTAGGGAGTAATTCCCAAGCATATTGAACGTGAGCATGGTTTTTCAATGTGTTCTGAATGTGAAGTTCATCTTGACCTGCTGTGATTTCTTAGACTACGAAGTGGTGACAGTTTTATTCAATATGCATTGACACATCTAGGTCAGTGTATGGCTGTTTGTAGTCACACCTGTAGTGCAGCCTGGAGGCATAGTTAGAGCTGTTGTCCAAACAAATAGGTCACTTAGGTATAATGTTGTACGACGCCTTAAACATTTGTATCACACAGTTTGTTCATTTGGAAGATACCTCTAGTGCAGAAGGAGGCAACACTGTGTTATTGTTTCTTGCATCTGATATGAGCCTTTCTTTGTCATCCCACACATTTCTACCCACGTACCCACATTTATCGTTTGGAACTTAACTTTCATGCTTGGACCTCATTGTGCAAATTACAATACGGCGCTTCAATATCATGAAATGTTATGGCATTCTGCAAATTAATATACATGTCTTGCAATCATATATTTTATACAAAACCATCTTTGATCTGTGATTGATATCAAATATATTAACTGATTTCTAATCCTGTTGATAGTTATTTTGATCTTCAGAGCTTGTTCAACACTGGTTGTGTGGGTTAACTAGATTGTGTATTGAGCCTGAAGATATGGCCGAAGTTTGTGGGATTTGTTTTTGTTAGTGACATAGTCATTTAGTAAACATAAGATGAACTGGCATCTGCTTTCGAGTTAAGGAACTTCTATCAGTATAACTGAAATAGAAATTCTAATGATTTATGTAGATACACAGAGCTCTATATTAACATTGTTATGAATCTTCTATACATATTCTGTGTTGTCTCCCAGTATCAGAGGAAGTCTCTGCTGGTCACATCTTATCACTTCAAATGTTGAGTCGGTTTATGTCTGGTTAGGCTGTGGTTCTTGTGGACAATTCAACTTCCACTGCTTCATGGAATGTGGTTGTGATTCTGTGAACTGGATGTGTAACCAGGCACCATGATCATATTGCGTATTACTTCACCGTCATGTTCACGACTGCCAGTGTAAACACTACAGTACTGTTTGCAGCTGTCACAAATCATTACAAACAGGCCAGTGGAAATATAGCCAGAAGCAATTTAACTTGTTACCTGTTTCTTTGTGATGATGATCTGTTTTATTTCATTGAGCTGACGTCTTTCTCTGAAACTTATAGCATATTGGTGCCGTTCTGCATCAGTTTACTCATTTCCCCCTGTAAAACTTAAGCCACTTTAAATGTGAAATATATATCCTGATTTTTTGCTTTTCACTTCTGCATAGTTAACATAGACAGCTGGTATTATTTATATATGTGTGATTCCATGTCAAATCAACCAATAGTCAAAACGTTGATGTCTCAGAACTTTTTTTTTAGCCAATGAATAAGTAGTTATACCTGAGCACTTCTGCAAAAAACTAAGTTTGCGTGCAAATTGTGTCTGTAACACCCTGTTATGTGAGCGGGGGTAAGCACACAAAACGCACATATTACATTTTTTTTATCTATTTTCAGGTGCTTCTAACTTTTTGAGAAGTTTATTTCAGCTAGTACACTAATAAGTTTACTAGCTACATATCTTAAATTTGCTGAATATGTAGACATTGGTAGAGGTTGTCTCTGCTCAATTCAAGAATGATAGGGCAAAGGACAGTCGGTATACCGGGTGCACGAAAATAGAGATTTTTTTGTACTTTCAGAGAAGGATTTCAGCAGTCTGTATTTGATTGTTGTGTTACATTACACTGTCCAAATTGCAACCATCTGTTGCGAATTTCCAAAAATGAGAATGTATTTATGGGACAAGTCTATGACCACCATTTTTTAACTGCATTGTCCTTTATTGGATTTCAGGATGGTGTTCTGTCACATTTAATTTGGATATTTTTTGGCCAATTTGGGAGAATTTTTTTTGTAATGTCATTGCGCAGAATATTAACTTTCAGCTGCAATATAAATTAAATGAGACAGAACATCATCCACAAATTTGAACATGTTGTTTACCGAATAAAGGACAATGCACAATAAAAAAAATGGTGGTGGTCATAGGACTTGCTTAACATTCTTGTGTTGGGTGCTGAATTTATTTTATTTTTTTAATTTTCATGCGTCTGGTGTCTCCATTATCCTATCATTCTTTAATTTTGCATATTCATATTAAGCCAATTTCAGATCATGCGCCTAATAGGGCGTTGCAGACACAGTTTGTATAGTTCTTGCTTAGTTCTTTTGCAGAAGTGCTTAGGTATAGTTACTTATTTATTGGTTAAAATTTAAGCAAACTCTGAGACGTCAGCTTTTGATGTTTCCTGAAAATTGGTTGATTTGACATGGAGCGACCCATAGAGTTGTACATGAGTAGGTGTGTGCGTGGGTAGTACTACGTGTGTCAGCATACTTGAAAGGTTCTGTATCACTGTGTGTCTAGATCCTGTCATCTGTAACCCTTCACTAGGGTCAGACATCTACCCACATGTCCTGATTGAGTAGACATTTTATCCTTGGTGTCATTTACAAAGATGTCTTGATGTAATTTTCTTTGTCATTTGTAGTCCCCCCCCGCAGGTGACAGACACCCCCCCCCCCCCCGCAGGTGACAGACACTGTTTTACTTCTATCCATAGTCTAATCGGTTTCCCCAGTATGGTTAGATAAATGATTAGCAAGACAATTTTTTTCAAATAAATATTAGATCAGTTGACAATGTCTGACAAATAAATGATCAGTAAATATTGCTATACGATTGTGCAAAATGGCATTTCTCTGATAGATTCACGTTGAACGCTTATATTCAGGAAAAGGGGCAGTCTAGCTACTACACAGTTGTACATATAACATGATTAATAAAATATTGGTTTGTTGTATATCAGAGGCAAATGGTAACATCAGCTGGATATCCCTGGTTTGTTGCAGTGCAGTTGTATTCTGCTACAAAGACTTCCAATAACTGCATGCTTGATGTGTAGCAGGCCCTTAGCCAGGGACCTGTCTTGAAGACGGACAAATGTCTGACGACAACGGGTAAAATAAAAAGGAAAGACAGGTTTTTCTTTTTACATGATATTTTTTATAATAAAATTGTTTGAACTGTCTTAGTGATTCTTAACGCACACGGTCTTGATTTGGCTAATGTTGTCAGTGGCAGACCTGGGGCTGAGTCCATTTTCACGAGTACATTGGTGATGGCTGAGTACAAGTATGAGTACGAGTACATTTCCATGAGTACGAGTATATCTTGTATGATGTTATAGTAACTCTGTATAGTAAAAACATATTTTAAAAATAAACATTGTGAATGAATTTATATAATTCAGGAAGAGTTGACTATGCAACGGCAGTTGATCAGACTTTTTTATGAAGAAAACTGTAAAAACCTATTTATGTGTGGGCCCAAACTGGGGGTTGCATTCCATTCAAAGGTGCGGTTTGCATTCAAATGCAAATGTTTAGGATATGCTTTCAAATATGGGTTAAAATGTATATAAATTGAAAATTCTTTTTGTAATAAATTTTATAGCACAACATAACAAGAGAAAAGAAATAAAGAAATATAACCATTAAATATATATATATGATATATGAATCAATGAACACTGTTAGGCGTGTAGTGGCTGGCAGTGACCACAAGTCCACAACTAATGTTTGTTGAGATGGTGGATAAACACCTGCCAATGTCCAGGCCTCAACATCCCACACTGCAAATTGGCACCAGACAATACTGGTGCAGGCTGTCTGACTTGAATTGCCAAACTTCTTCTTCAGAAGCTGCAGCTAGCAGTACTTAGCACTGTCACGTATGAGAGCAACAAAGGCATTTTATGGCTAACTGATAAATGACCCTTTCATTACTGGCTTATTGGACTTCCTGGCTTAATTAAACAAACACAAAGATTATGGCCTTGACTGGTAACTAGTACAAAGATGGATATGAACTAGGGGTGTCTGATTGGGAAAAGAATCAAAAGATGCTGCCTCTTGAAGCGAAGCCTTTGTGGCTTCAGTGCATTCTATGTGCAGAAGAGTGATCTATGGTATGAATTTGTGAAAACTTTTCTATACCAAGTAAAAATGAAACCACATTTACTAAATGTAACAATAATAATTATAACAAATCAGGGGTCATTACATTGCAATTAATATCATGGTTATTGCAATAGAATTAACATAATAAAAGTGTTTTTAATGATCCTGCATTAGAAACATACAGTAGTACCTGCCTTGAGTGGACACTTCTGTATCCAAACAAGTGTCCCTACATGGCAGGTGTCCCGTCATCGGAGGGATAGGCATGTTGGAGTAGAGGGTTCAGTACTACACATATACGGTAGACACATGTGCGGATGACGGATGTTATCAATAAACTAAATAATACACAAACAGGCTGTACAGTAAGGATATAACTGAGGTACATGTACTACAAATAAGGCGCATTAAGTGTTCCCATGTCTGCCACCAGGGAGTTACTAAACAACAGCGACCGCTGCACCAAGTCCAAGAACGCTGTCTAAGTCACTGTACACTGTCTTATACGGCAACACGCAGTTTATAGAGCTTATTAAACGAGTCAACTAGCATCAACGTGTATTATTTTTAAATGTCACACCCTGTTTAATAGTTAACTGAATAAAATACATGTATACCGTTATGGAATGACGATGTACTGAACTAATAGGCTTACGAATCGAAAAAATAACCTGGATTTGAGCAGCCAAAAACGTATATGAGTTGACACGCAGTAAGCTGATTAAACATAGAAAATGACAATATGCAGAATTAGTAATCGTTTCACCTAGATTTTCAACTGATCTCGACCGAAGCATAAATTTATGACATTCATATTTTTGCGTACCGGTAGCACCTTGGGTTTGGCGTTTGGCATGTTGGTTTCAAGTCATTTAGATTGGAAGCATGCCATTTCACCCCAGTGTCGTATTAGTACTGCATACTAAATTGCATTTAAGACTAACTGATTCTTATGGGAGGCATATTTGTGAATCTCAATTGCAATTTCAAACCGCCTAAGTGAAGCCAACATCAGCGAAAGCGATTGATGTCGACGGCAGCCTCAAACAAACAACAGGTTGACACTCGTTCATTGACATTGTTCACCTGTTTCTTGAGAATTGTCAAAGCAATTCTAAGTAGGTTTAAGCAGGCCCATTTGGCATTTCCCTGGGCGGCAGAAAATCGGGGTCCACGACCAACAACCTTATATCCAAATCCGCGATATAACATTGTTTTTCCCACTACACCGCTGTTTGTCCGTCGCCATTTTGGAAATAAAATATTTCGAGCCTGAGCAGGAACAGAAAACAAAAATATCCTGTCCGCTGTCCGCATTCACCAGGTGTCCCCTCATCAGAGGGACATTAACATGGTAAAACAGTCCGTACATTGAGAAAGTGTCCCGACATAGCAGGTGTCCGCTCATCGGAGGGTCCGTTGAAGGCAGGTACTACTGTAACTCAGTTGAGATGCATGCAAGAACATAAACAATTTATTTGATTCATATGCTGATAATACAATTTGCTACCATACTTTTTGAAATTGTAGTTGTTAATGATTTGATAAAATAAGAAATAAAATAATTTTCACAATATCATATTGAGAAAGCACTCAGATGTACTCATAATGTACTCATTAAATGTGAGTACATTGAACACGAGTACGAGTACTTGACCATAATTTCTACGAGTACGAGTATTTCAAATGTACACAAGTACCGAGTACTTCGGCCGTAGGTCTGGCCAGGGGCAGAATATTGAATAAGGCTGATCTATAAGACTATATATTTTTAACCTTGACATCGTTGGAAAATAATATTGTGGCTGATCTCTATTTATTGTAATTGTGTACATTCTTGGTTGGGAAACGCCTTTTCTATGGCCTTTCTTTCACCGTGCCTATCCATTGGTGCTCTCATTTGAAGAAACAATCCTGTGACTGGATGTTGTGGGGCAACTTCAAAATGGCACCTGCCAAGCGAGAGCGAGTGAAAAGATGCAATTTGTCAGCATTCAAGTTCACAACAATCGATGCCTTTTTCGTAAACATGATTAAATGCAGTGTTCCTGCTATTGTCCCTGAACAGTCCGAGTCAGCATCCTTTGTTACGTTGGTGGAGATCCATAATGTTGATGTGACTGCCACAAGTAACCGAGACACTACTGTAATGTCGCCCACCGCTGGCATTTAGCCTTAGGCTGTGCTCAGTTTAGTAATTTCATATTGTTTGTTGTTCTATAGGCAATACTGAATCTGGATGAGTGCTGTTTTATCAAAGAATTGTACTACCGAGTGTTATATATTATATTTTTATTTGTTGTATTGCTTTACTTTTAGTATCAAGCATTTGATTTTTGGTGATTGTAATCATATTTGTTCATATTAGATGTATTTGCACGCATGTACTTAAAGCCTTAAGATGCTTCAATGTGTTCATATTTAAAATAAAGTTTCAAGTTACTTCATGTGTTGGCTCTTCTTCTATTATTGTTAATGTGCAAATGATAATACTATTACTAACCTCGCTGCACAAGACTAAACCGGACTTGGCCTGCCATTGGAAAAACCTAATTTGGCCAATAATGGCAGTCATTTGACGTTTGCTCAACTTGTATTGGTTTACCATTGCAAAAACCAAATGGGCCAATAGTGGCTGTCATTATATCAACCAGCATTGCCAGTGAAAAAATCAATTGGGCTGTCATAGACGCGAACGGTTTCCATGGAAGCCATTTGCTTGTTTATAAAATTGTTTAAAATGTTCAAGACTGGCAAAATTTTATTTCTGTCTAAGGGCCTGATGTGTAGTGCTGCTGCTTACTGGATAATCAACCCAGGCATACATATTACCCACGTAGTATCCACACTAATGCTAAGGGAAACGCCCCTAAGTATTTGACTAGTAAAGGGATAGCTCCCACCAAGGGCCTTATGGCTGTGCCAGAACAGGATGACATACTGCTCCATGTCTGAAATAGGATGTGGTTTGGTCTGCCTAGTTAATAGCTTGTGTAGAAATATTGGCAACTCTTATCGTTTTCACGGGTGTCATTGACATAGCTGAGTGGCCTGTTGCTGCTTCCCAGGCTTACTATTCTACAGGCTTAAAGATGTATTGACATTCTGGATGAAACTTAAAATTGAAGACTTATGGGTCAGTATGGGGGGCAGGTTTCAATCCAGTGAGGACCCAGTAAGCAGGTGTCTCGGAGGCTGGTGTGTGGCATAACTTCAGTGGCAGTGCCAAGGAAACCTTCTCCAACAGACAAGTATGTGGGTGAAGGACAAGTCATAAAATATTTTACATAAAATGTATTAGCATGTGCCTGGACGTAGCAATGTCTTTCCTTTCAAGCCATCATGTATTTGCTTGACATAAAAATTCAGTTTAGCAACAAAGTGGATGCAAATTTTGAGTCGATGTCTCCTATAAATCCGATAAAACTAGTGGTTGCTACTGCAGATTGATTTCTTACGAGTAATAATAAGCAAATTTGTAGGAAATGTTTACTGGTGTTTTATTAGTAGCTGGTGATGTGCGGGTTCTCAAGCTGCCACCACCGTGGTTGACTGTTGGTTGTGTTCTTTACAGAGTAACTGCAATCAGTTGCGCGTATGGGGGTCCTTTAGCCAGTGACTTCAGATAGATGGATTGTGCACAATGTCACATACTAAATTTGTGCTTTTCTGGTTTCTAAGTGTCTCGTCAAACTGACATACAAGGAAGAGCATACTTGTTGTCTCCCAGAATTGCCTGATGACATCTGTGTGAATGGCATCCTCTTTCTACAGTGGCAGTGATGGTTCTGAGTGGGCCATCCTGTTTCTTTATCAGTGGTGGACTTCAGGTTGAAGCAGCACAGTTGTGCAACAATTCTATGCTGCATTATGTTGGCCTGCAGAGAAACGTGTTCAGATTCAAATGGTAGCAATTGTAGATATAATATGTAAAGACAGGATGTAAAATGGATGTACCAGAAGTCCAGGTGGAAGATGGTTGGTGGTTCATAATGACCTCGATATCAACTTTCATAGAGCTGTGTATGTTTCTTTGACATTCATATGACTTCATTGCCTTCTTAGTGTTCCATCTCTTGCTCTCCATGTCAGGACTCTGTGACAGAAGATCAAATGGATTCCATTAATTGTTTTATCTAAGATTGTCCTCAAACCATCATAAAATTATGTTAGTGTGCATTTCTTCAGCTTGTTAAATAGTTCAAGAAGCTGTTTGTTGGAAGCTTGAAGTAGTCTGTACTGTATTACAAAGAGCTGATAATTATATTGCCTGTGGGACAAAGTGCATTCAGGGAACTCTTACTCATTAAATGTTAATGTAAAACAGCATTATGGTCTTGGTTTGCTCAGAATGATCTCGCTGTGGTAGTAGGAAAGGTTTATGACAGTCTCCAATGGGTTGAGGATGTGTGTCAGATCATGGGGTATTTTGTTGAAATTTTTGTTATACATCGCAAATTCACATAGAATATTGACAACAGGTTTTGGTTTTATAGGTTGAAATGTAGATCAAGTTGTCACATTTCAGACCCAGTGGCTTTTTTCTAGAAGAAAAGATGTGCAATGATTGGCACAATGCACGTAGAGTTGGGAATAAATCGTGTGACGTTGCTGTTGGTTGAAGCCCCAATGTAACAATGATTCCCAGGGTAACGGAAGTTGCAAGAAAGCATCTAGCTTTACCTAAAACAGCGTCTCCAAAGTTGTCAACTGAGGAATCTGGCAATCAGTCTTCAGTTGTAGTCAACAGTTGTATATGCCTGATAAATTGTATTCTTTCCTTTGTGGTGTTGTGGCCAAGACACCAAGTCCAGTAGTTCAGTACCTGCTAACTAGCGTCATCTTCAAAACAGACAAGACACCAAGTCCAGTAGTTCAGTACCTGCTAACTAGCGTCATCTTCAAAACAGACAAGACACCAAGTCCAGTAGTTCAGTACCTGCTAACTAGCGTCATCTTCACAACAGACAAGACACCAAGTCCAGTAGTTCAGTACCTGCTAACTAGCGTCATCTTCAAAACAGACAAGACACCAAGTCCAGTAGTTCAGTACCTGCTAACTAGCGTCATCTTCAAAACAGACAAGACACCAAGTCCAGTAGTTCAGTACCTGCTAACTAGCGTCATCCTCACAACAGACAAGACGCCAAGTCCAGTAGTTCAGTACCTGCTAACTAGCGTCATCTTCAAAACAGACAAGACACCAAGTCCAGTAGTTCAGTACCTGCTAACTAGCGTGATCCTCACAACAGATGTTAACAGAAAGTTGTCCAGTTCATCACCAGAAAGAAGCTTTTGTTGTTGTTTTTGTGCTGAGTTCTCACTGGGCCTGTTGAACCATTTGATGGACGCTCTCTCTCTCTCTCTCTCTCTCTCTCTCTCTCTCTCTCTCTCTCTCTCTCTCTCTCTCTCTCTCTCTCTCTCTCTCTCTCTCTCTCTCTCTCTCTCTCTCTCTCTCTCTCTCTCTCTCTCTCTCTCTCTCACTCTCATCAAGGAATCTGGGCTGGATCAGATAAGCATTTATCTCCATGCCAATTTACGATTGATGAATCGTTTCATGATTATACCCTAATGGCCTTATAAGTTCAAGTAAATGGATTTTGATATTTATACCAATGAATAATGAATGCTTCATTAAAAATTTATTGAAAGTGTATCTTGGAATATTCCTCAGTGTCGGAAATTAGCAAAAAAAATTAACTGGCTCAGATTTTTGTATGAACTGGCCCAGTTCGTGCATAAAACTAAAACAGACATATTCGTTCATTTCTTATAACTAACAGACCAATCAATAAAGTAATGAATTTAATAAACATTTCAAAGTGAATTTTATTTGCAAAACAGTTACTGACTTACTGTTCAGTGTAACGTTATGTTTGATGGCAACGTTTTCCCGCAGTGCTACTGCCCTAGGGCTGGGCCTGGCACAGATAAAAATCTATGCCGTTCTCAATTCAATCCAAATCGAAGCCTCCAAAGTTCATTTTCACAGCCAAAAATCACATTAATCAGATCAATCGGATTGTCTGCCTCTAATATCACCAGTATGAATTTATTCAGTAAATTGGCGTAATATCCTTAAAAAATTGTCAAGCTCTACGATTCTCGCAACTTCATCCACCATCTTTGCGTTGGTGATTCCCCGAGATACTGACATCATTAAATATGATTCATCCAATAGGCATCCATGTTACAAATACCAGGGGTTTCCCTTGCATGTGCGGACTTTGCCTTGGTAGTGATATGTCGCTGGCAAGGAAGAAGCAGTTTGTCACAATTGTATTTTATATCGAATTAGCATAGATTAGTAGGTACTATAATATGTATTTCTAATACAGACCGACCCAGTCACGGCCGCCGGGACGAATCGGTGGGGTGTGGCCACGTAGATTATTAAGTACTGTAATGTGCATCACTACTACAGTCTGACACAGCCCAGCCGTCGCCGCCCGATGAATCGACATGGTGGGACTGATAACGTGTGCATTTTGGCTCACTCAATCGGCGGAACACATTTTGAATCGGTGGCCGCCGATAAAAAGGCCTTAATTTTGTACACTGCTCCTATTAACCGGTTTTGTTCTGTAAATTGTTTGCCCCTAATAACCCATTGTTCATATATTTCACTGTCAATTTGTTTATCCTGTTCTTTGAATTCCATGCATACTTTTCCGATTTTTAACATTCATTTATTTGATGAGAAATGCCACCCTGTACGCACCTTTCTTGGCACTGTACTATTATTACAGCCTATATTCTCCGATAATTGTGGTAAATTATGCAGGGTATATTTTTTAGGAGAGTAATCGCTCTCACCAGGCCCTTAGCCAGAAATAAAATTTTGCCGGTCTTGAACATTATAAAAAACCTTAAACGCATGAACGGCTTCGGCTTCCATGGAAGCCGTTGAAGCGTCTGTGACAGCCATTATTGGTCCGATTTATTTTTTTTAATGATAAGCCAATGCTGGTTGATGTAATGACAGCCCATTTGGTGTTGGCACTAGTAAGCCAATGCTGGTTGATGTAATGACAGCCCATTTGGTGTTGGCACTAGTAAGCCAATGCTGGTTGATGTAATGACAGCCCATTTGGTGTTGGCACTAGTAAGCCAATGCTGGTTGATGTAATGACAGCCCATTTGGTGTTGGCACTAGTAAGCCAATGCTGGTTGATGTAATGACAGCCCATTTGGTGTTGGCACTAGTAAGTCAATGCTGGTTGATGTAATGACAGCCCATTTGGTGTTGGCACTAGTAAGCCAATGCAAGTTGAGCAAGACAGCTATTATTGACCGAATAAGTTCAATGGCAGGCCAAGTCCGGTTTAACCATTAATGGCCCAATCGAATCTTGTGCAGCGAGGTTGGTGTTAACACTTGCACTTTAATACTAATAGAAGAAGAACCAACACATGAAGGTTCATGAAGAAGTAACTTGAAACTTTTAAATATATATAAACATGGAAGTAATGTTTGAAGCATCTTAAAACTTCAAGTACATTCATGCATATAGGTTTAATATGAACAAATATAATTACAATCGTGCTCAAAATCAAATGCTTGACACTAAAAGTAAAGCAATACAACAAATAAAAATAGAAGATATAGCACTCAGTAATACAATTGGTTTTGAAAGTAATACAGTGAAACATTACTTCTTTGATAAAACAGCAATCATTCAGATTCAGTACTTTTGCCTATTGGGCAAAAAGCAATATGAATTTACTAGACTGAGCACAGCCTAATCGTTTGCCTGCCATTTGAGTTGAGGAACAGGGAAACTGTTGCCGATAGTAGGGCCTACACTCCCATTATGTATGTGAATCGGGGCCCGATTCAGACTCAATTTCGAAGTCTACCACGATCGAGCTTGGTCACTGTGGAGTGCCAGCGGTGGGCGACAGTACAGTAGAATCTTGGTTACTAGCCGCAGGCACATCAACATTATGGATCTCCACCAACGTAACAAAGGATGCTAACTTGGACTGTTCAGGGACAATTGCAGGAACATTCACTTTTACGAAAAAGGCATCTTTTCAGTTGCTTGGCAGGGGCCATTTTGAACCCGCCCCATGACATCAGGGTCACGGGATTGTTTCTTCAAATGAGAGCACCAATTGATAGGCACTGAGAAAGGCCATAGAAATGCGTTTCCCAACCAATGACGTACACGATTACAATAAATAGAGATTAACCGCAGTTTCGTTATTTTCCAACGATGTCAAGGTTAAAATATATGGTGTTATAGATCGGCAGTATCTGCTATTCTGGCGCTGACAACATCCGTCGAATCACGACCGCGTGCACTAAGATTCGCTAAGACAGTTTAAAAAAAATTTATTATGAAAAAATCTCATCTTGTAAAAAGAAAAAACCAGTTTTTTGGGGGGTTTTGTTTTGCCCGTCTTGATGACGGGCAAACGGGTCCCTGGCTAAGGACCTGGCTCTCACTCCCTATTGCTAGTGCTAATCGATCATCCACGGAGCGGTTTACCGCTCGCGCTAAAATAACTTGCATGTGGCTCCCTCTGACGCCTAAGTTTTCATCCTTTCGAATGACAGTCGTGAATTTAGCGGGATCCCAGTGCTTCTGGGGTTCCTAGATTTTGATCCCGAAGCGTTAGACTTAGATTTCCATGATTAGATGAATCGATCAGAATCCTTAGTTCTCGAGAGCTCGACATGGTATATTATTAGTTAAAACGCCATTATCACCGCATAAACCGACCGTAAATGGCCACCGTGTGCAGTGCCTCAAACCGGTTGTAACTGGCTGGCGGCGGTTTCCCCTGAAACAGGCTTGCGTATTCAATTCAATAAAACTTTAATGTCCATTTAAAAATGGAAAATTCCCTGGTTTTTCACAGATATAAAATGCGGATACTGTATCTGCGGTGATGTGAATACGCACAAAGTTTATGAATATTTGGCAGAAAAAAATCCAAAATACAGGCGATCCACATTGTTTTCTAGGGACACCTTGGCTTCACATCAAGTAAAAAAAGACAAGTATACTAGTGACTTTTTCGCACTGTAGTAGTGTACTATTATTTTTTTTGAACAATTTGCCCTCCTGTGCTATTATTCGGCACTATACTATTATTAAATTTGACCGATTTGCCACCCTATACTGTTATTTCACCTATCCGTTTATTTGGCACTCGAGTGTAGTGTTATTTGTAAAGTTAAACCAGATTAGGATCACAACACAGCAGGTGACATGTAACACATACCTGTCAGTGTTTTGTGTGCAGTCCAAGTGGAAAACTATTAAATGTCAGTAGGATCAATGGTTGTCCCATCAAGATAGTTGCAGGCCTCTCAGAAGTATTACAGGCCCCACACCCTAAGCCACCAGTTTTATGCAAAAATGCTATTTTATCAGACAGTAATCAACATAATCATAACCATAATCATAGCAAAATTTATTTTGTATTTATGTTGTTTTCGTAATGTATTTTATGTTTGAATTGATGGCTTTCATTGAATGTATATTTATATATTCGTACTATTGATAAATGGCCTTAAAATGATGGGTCTTTATAGTCTGCATTGTTGTTGTAGCTCTTCTGGGAATCCTCTGCAGTTTGTAGCTATAAATATCTGAACATGAGCCCTGATTAAAACCCACTCAGATTTCTAAGACAGCTAATAAGTGAAATTGTATGTCACGTGTGGGTGTCACTGATGTGTGGGCGTCACTGATGTCATTTTATGCTTGTTTTTTTCAGTATCCTGGATATTTCCTTCATCAGAGTTTGTGGCATTCCCAGAGTGAGGACATACAGCATCTGGACAATCGCCCTTGTCTAGATACTGTTTTGTGCAGCCACGTAACTGTCATGTAAGTGTTCAACAGCCCCATACATAACATATTTTTGGCGTGATGTTAATTAGCTATGCAATAGCTAAATTGGAATTTGGCATTCACCCCCCTAGATTTTGTCTGTTCTCTCATATAAACATTGCTGCTGATTAACAATAGAATTGGAAATGAAATGTACCGTACAATGCAAACTATTACCCTGGCAAGTTCATTGAATGATCAGTTTAGATATCATACTGTCTGATATTAAATCAGTTAAATGTGTACTAGTAACATAAACATTAATTCATTAAATTAAAACTAATCAGTTGAATTTAATAATTTTGTCTGATAGATGCCGTACAGAGAGTTCTGACAGATCAAACGTAAATCATAGCTAATGAATAGGCAGTAACTTTGGCCATGTGGTAAAAAAAATAGTTCTGTGTGTGAAAAAACTCATTGTAAATGGTAACTGTGAACGGATTCTGAAGCCAATTCTGAAGCCATGTTGTGTTTAGTCGGGATATCGCAGTTGACTGAAATTGGGATTACTTTTTTCCATGATGAATGCAGTAAGCTCTGGCTGATGTGAGGCATGACCCTAAAGACTATTAACTAAATACATGCCCTGGATTTCAAATAATTCAAAGCACAGCACTGACTATAGATTTTTATTTATCAGTTGCATCCTACAGCAGATGGTTCTTCCCACTGTCAATGTTGGTGGGTGCCTTTCTGGTGATTTACCTTCTTTCTGGGAGAGTCATTGCTATTTGTGAAACTTTACTCACTCTTTCACACGATTTAGGTTATGTAACTTAGTCATTCAATGTTTCCTTACATGACTGGCTTGAGGTGATTAACAGCATTGTCTGAACTTTACCAAACGTCTGCTGTGACTAACATGTTGGTGGATTAGAGATAATTCTACCAAATATGACTTCCTAGGTTTCACAAGCTTCACTGTGTTAAGTTAGCAGTCTGGGATGGGTCAGATTTTGGTGCAGTGTACCAAATAACATGTGTTTCCTGCCCAGCAACTTTGCAGTGGTAAAAACATGGAACCTACTTATCTCAGCATTCCTTGTTGAACATTTAGGCATTTTGTCAGAAGAAAATGTAAAAAACAGTAACACACAGGCAAGAAGGCCAAGGGACAGTACACTGTTTGTTCTGCAACCGTTTTACGGAATTACATCATTTTTAAGTGCCAGTTGGAAACATTTCTACGCCAGAGCCACAGTGACGCATAAGTTTAACTGGAAGCACACCTCACTATCTATGGCTGTGACCTGAGCCTGTTGATGGCTGTCAACTGCTGTGCAGGCTGAATAATGAGTCACATCTGCACGCCCCTGTCTGGTTAGCGTGGTTGGTTGGCTGGTTGGTTGGCGAAGGCATATCGTAGCAGGGCTCACCAGTCACCAGTAAGATTTACTGTTGATGTGTGCTTGTGGCTGGCTCAGTGCTGGGGGATGTGCTGGCAGCAGGAGTGGGGCTGGGTAGGACATGAGTAAGAAATTCCTTGGTAGAATCCTGTTTCGAATTTGGAATCCTGTTTCGTAGCTTATAGTGGATTGGACCGGATTATCTGCTGCACTTTTACTGGACGGATACACACCGAGGATTACCTACAAGGCAATTCTTTTTGTAGTGAATTCAACAGGTAAAGTCACCCTCTTGCGTTCTGTTTTCTGGACAGCTGCTGTACTTGTGTAGAAATGCTGTAAGCTTTACTGGTATGCTACATGTATTCTTACACAAGGCTCTTTTACCAACATATTTAAAACATTCTGATGTTAGTTTTTGGTATGTTTCATGTTGGTTAAGTAGGTTTTCTCGCTTTTGAAAGACATGCCAGTTCTGTTGTTTTTTTGAATGACTTAATGTTAATACCAAGCCCAGATGGATGTGTGATCTACTGAGATAAAACTTGCCATTTGCTGTAGCATTAGTTTTGGGATTAGGATGTTTGCCAAAACTAGTCAGCTGGGTACTCTTTCCAATATTTAATGCTGGTTTACGAGCGCATATGCCGATGCTCCCGGCATATATGTATGGAATATTGATTCGGCGTGTACCACTTGCCTGGTTCTCGTAAAGAAGATTATTCTTGGTAACGATCAACAATTTAATCAGCGGTATTGGATATATGTCGCCGTTCTACAACTGGAGAGAGAGATGTATGTAGAGCCCAATATAGCCATCTACTTGTCACTTAAAATGACCCATGTGTGTGTATACAACTTTCCCCAGTCAACCCAAAATGGAGAAAGATTGGTTTTATTGTTCACTCAGCATTTTTTTAAATCCTTTGAATGTATGCAAAATAATGCAGTGATTTTATAACGATCATTGTTGTTCTTATATGAGAAGTGTGGCTTTGACTGGATTGATGTTGAATGTTGCAGCAAAGATAATTGAGTGTTTTTGTCGCCATATTGTTTACAGTGCGTCTTGCTTTTGTTAACAGCTGCATTTATCCATGTTTCAGTTTAGCGTGGGATGGGCGAAGATCGGGAAGGGAACGGAGATCCCAACATGGAGGCAGCACAGGTAGGAGTCATTTTGTATCGAACTGTTAACTTTTGTTAAGTACAGAATATTCACATCATAAGCACATCACGATCTTTCTGATAATGTGGACGAATGTTGGTGCACCACACAGGGTCTGGATAGTACATTGGTCAGTATAGACTTATTTTGTCCAGTTCCCAGCTCTTATGTTCTGGTCTGGCAGTGTGCCAAACAACCTTGGGTGAACTTGGTCATTCTTCACTAAGATCGTGTAGGCTCATAATGCTGGAATTTCACCATGAAGCTTCATGCTTATAAAACACCGATGTATTGTCAGTGATGCACTATCACTGCAGTTTCACGAACCATTACACTCTACATGGCACGAACAATTATTTTATGATAATATAAATTATGCTCATATATCATGGATTTTTTTAATGCTCATGAAAAAATTATTGAAAATGGATTTGTGTTAATGGTTGTGGGGAAATTAGTGAAAAACACTTCAAAGACAATTACAGAAACATGATGATGCTAATCCTCAAATGAACCTGTGAACTCATCTTAGTGGAGTGGGTCCGTAACCAGGCATAGCCCCAAACTGGGACAAAACCTGACTAACTCTTTGACAGTTATGTGGGTTATCAGCCAAGCCACACATGTTGGCAGTGTAAAACCGGACCTGACCTACTTAGTCAGTGGAAGAAGCTGTTTGGACTGGATAATATCACCCTCTCTAAGCCAGTGTCTGGTCTAGGCAGTAGGCAGCAATGAATAACAACTGGAAGCAATAAGTGTGCCAGAAATAAGGATGTTTCATCAGTTCAGCCTGGCACTTAGTCTGGTGTGGTTTCCAGGTGCCTTATAGAAAGGTGTTGCAGTTGAACACACACACACACATTGACACTTACTATTAGTCAGCTTCCAGTAAAAGTAGCGTGCTGCACTGACAATGACATTGACTGTTTACTTATACCATTTCACCTGTCTGGTTGTAAGTTCACCTGTCTGGTTGTAAGTTCACCTGTCTGGTTGTAAGTTCACCTGTCTGGTTGTAAGTTCACCTGTCTGGTTGTAAGTTCATCTGTGTTTTTTACTTATCAAGCATGTACCAAGATACAATGAGCACCCAACATATTCTACATGTTAACAATTTATTTAATTTATACATGACTATTTAAAAGTATTTGAAATCATACATTGAAAATACAGTTGAAGAAATCATCACAAAACATTTGTTGCCCTTCGTATTAACTGTTTGGATCGTGCTTGTTTAACCCTTGTGTGTTCTTGGTAAAAAACAAAAAATATTTAGGTAACTGAAGAACATTGTTGACTAACTAGTAAACTCTCCATTTTGTATATCGTACTACACAGAAGGATTGACTAAACCATAAGCCTGTAATATATTAACATATGCTGTCTGATCAGCGCTGTCAGGACATTGGTTTAATTTTAATAAATAGAGCTAAAGTTTTAATTCGTCTGGTTTCTCTTAGTGCCACTTTGTGTAATCTGCTGTTGTTCATCCTGCCAAATCAATAGCAGATTATTTGCCAGGTGGCACTGCAGTTCTCCATTGTTGCCAGCAACAATGGACCGTGCCACTAAACCTAATTTGTCTTGGTCTGCTGGTTGATGCTTGATGATCTGATTAGTTGCCTGCCAGGAACTTGGTAGTAGTCACTGCAGTGTTCATTATTAGGTGTTGCCTGCAGGCGTATTTCCCCAGAAGCTGCCTGCCATTAATCCTCCCTAGGAAGTGCTGGTCAGTGTTGCTGGGGGCTATACTGGTTACATTGGATATGTCACAAATTTATTTGCTTCATTAAATTTACATGCAGCGAATCAGGTGAGTCATGCAGGCATCTGTTTGGGATTGTTTGTTGTAATGCAAAAACGGACATGATTTCTCTCTTGCTGCAGAAGAACTCTGGTAAAGGCAATTTCATTGTATTGCTAGTGTCACTTTTTGTTGCAGTGTTGTAGCTATGGTTTTATTTATGGCAGTGCAGTTAGATTTCATTTTCAACTAGAAGAAGAAGAAGGTTTTTTTATAATTTATATTGAGTTATCAAATGCTTGGTGTCTGCATTTACATTTAAAAGAAAGGCCATTTTCTGTGTCACATGCATCTGCTCCACTTGTAATCACAGCCTAGATGAGCTTATGTCAGGAGGCTTTACACTTGGCCTGATACAGTCATCCCTTATACTTTGCACCTTATTGAATGAAGCCAGTGCATGCTGAAATTACAAACAGCACGACAGCACATCTATGAATTATTCACATAATTAAAGATGTTCATAATTATTGGCGTGGGGTTGATAAACTTGTGCAGCTGTCAGTAGGAAGTAGCCTGGCTGCTGTCTGCCATGTGTCAATAGGCACAGCATCATGCATACGTAAACACGTGAGTCACCCGCTAGGCGCTATGGTTCCAGTCCTACACTTATAGCAGTGGGTAAATTATTGATTAGAACAAGCATCTCGACAGCCATTTTGTTTTGGTGCACGTTGTAAGGGGCTCTGTGGGCTGTTAGCATAGATGGTTGGAGCCAGGTCATTGCCATTGGAAATACTCTATTACGGATCTGTCCTCATGCTGTGTTCATCACAGAAACCCATTTAGGGTGGGTTCATTTCAACTGTAAGTAGGCTTAAAACTGCATTTACTTGTGTCTTTGTTGTTGTCTATGTGTGCCAAAGCCCCTGAATGGACAGTCTAACCCAACCTCTAGTCTTTGCATGCTGTTAAATTTCCACCAATAAATTTCCTCTGTCCCTAATTGCACTGTTATCTGCATGGCCAGTTTCTGTTGTTGTAGTTTGTGTAGTAGGAAGGGAGACATTGCATAAGGCATTGATGAATGCCTTCTGAGGCCCACAGTACACAGATAACTCAGTCATGTCAGTGTGAAGCTTGTGTAGTTTATAATTATAGAGGGATAGAGCCAAGTCTGTAGTTAGTAATATGCTATGAATAGAAGTGTTATTTGATAAAACAGAAAGAGACTACATATATACCTTTGCTTATTATCACACATACTCGCTTGGTCAAACTTATATTTTATTCAGAGATTCAGAAACAAAATCTGTCCATGATTCGTAATTGTGACACAGTCTGTCCATGATTCGTGATTGTGACACAATCTGTCCATGATTTGTGATTGTGGCACAATCTATCCATGATTCGTGTTTGTGACACAATCTGTCCATGATTTGTGATTGCGGCACAATGCTTCATTATATACCAAACTGTAAAATTGATTTAGGCCATGGTATTTTATTGCATGTTATAATCTTTTGGCCGTTACAATGACACTTCATTAGGTGTTTCAATGTATTTTCTATTGGAAGATTTTAAATCTGTAGTTAAATTCTCGTGGTATGGAACTGTGTTGTCTAAAAATGAAGTTTCTGCTGCATATCTACCTCTTCAATATGTACAGGACTTTGAACCTCTTAAATCTTGCACTTGTGAACCACGGCTGTGTAGACTGCTTCAAAATACTCAGACGGTAATTGATCAGCAGTTTTACGACAACTAATTATTATTGTATGTCACGAAATGATAGTTTGATTTTACAGGATAGTACAGTATTCTAATGTTTAAATGTGTGACATCATAAGTATGTTGCTAGGTGCATATCATGTCTAATAATAGTACTCAATAGTTCTTATGCTCCTTGGAAGTCCTTCAGCCTAATATTAGCCCAACAGTTCAGCTTCAAGAAATGCAGCCGACTACTCGGGGAACCTTGGCACTGCACAGGAGCTTGAACACTGAGAGGGTATTGGGTAATTCTGTTGTAACAAACCTTTAGGTCTCTACAGGTAACTGCTAAGATACACCCCTTTTTAAACACTTGTGCCAGCTGGAACTTACTACAGGTAGACTAACATTATTACCTTCAATGTGCCAGGTACAATGTGTCAGGTACAGTGTGCCAGGCACAGTGTGCCAGGTACAGTGTGACAGCTACAGTGTGACAGCTACAGTGTGACAGCTACAGTGTGACAGCTACAGTGTGACAGCTACAGTGTGACAGCTACAGTGTAACATTTCCAGTCTGGGGTGAAGGATGGGCAGTGTATTGTGTCATGCAGAAAACAATGTTCCTAAAATATCTGTGCTATGTAGTGGTCATCTAACCTATGTATTTCGTATTACGTAGTCATGTCAAGATGCCTGCCATATGAAAATAGATTGTCTAGCTGAATTATTATTTCATATTTATTAATACTTTTCCCCAAAACTGCAATATGGTATCATACGATCATTTTAAGTGGTGATAAAAATTCAGTTGTAACCCAAATTAATTCTTTGAAATGTGTAGCATGAACGGTAAATTGTACATTTAGATACAATTTAAGTACAAAATCTTGACAGTCGTATCAAATGATGTTTTAAAATGTATGGTTTTTCAAGTGCTCAAAAAAAGACACTTGTCTAAATGTTCTCCATTACAAGCTCCCAACCATTTGTAGGCTGAATATTGCCATGGGTACATATAAAACTTGAATAGATTTAGGCAATTATATACAGCTATAATGAATGTGTGCATCACAGCATGCCTATGTATGCCTTTGTGTAGGGGTGTGGTAACTGGTTTCATACCCTCATGCACACTTCATCCGGGTAGTCCACTTTTTTATTGTCCGCACATGTCCAGTCCCATTATTGGTACGAAGATGGAAGTTAGAATTCTGAACCACGGCATCATAAACTGTTTATCTTACCCTTTGATATGTCAGGTTTTAATTTCAGCACAAGCAGTAGTATAAATTTAGATGATTTTTGCTGTAATGTACGCTTTTGAGCACAATTGTTGTAATGTACGCTTTTGAGCAAGCTGGTGACAAAGGGCGTCGAGCCTGACAACCTAAATTGGATGTATGCCATTGTCAACCCCAACCATTTGTAGGCTAGTCAGTCTGGTGATGCAAACAGGTGTCTGTTCTTCTCTTGTATTCTAGGTCACGCTTTCCACGGATCCTCCCTCGATCAATACCCAACTTGACTGCAGCCAGTCGAATGGCACAGACCTATTATTGTTCACAAAGTCTAAATTTGTATCCAGCATATGTCTGATATTAGTGTGGGATTGGCATAGCCATCATTTGTAAAGCCTATGCCGTGTAAATGCTATGTATTACCTTCCTGGGTGGGGAGTCAGCATGTGGTAGATGGCTGATTATAGAGGTCTGGACACACAGTCACAGGGTTTCACTCACTAATCAAGTTACAATAAGATGTTGAGTCCAGTCTGAGTAATGGCAATGGTGGATGTATCAGTGTATGTGATGGCAGTGTTGATGATGTTGAGTCTGAGTAACAGCAATGGTGGCTGATGGTCCCAAATCATTTTTAAATACATTAGTGTTCCTCTATCAATCAGTATAACTGTGGGAAAAACTTTAAAAAAATGTTGTGATGTGAAGTGATGTGAAGTGATGTATTATAAATTGCACTAATTATTGTAGTTAACAACGTACAATTACATTATGACATTTCTGAAATGATCATCACACATGCCACCCAAAGTATCATCACACATGCCACCCACAAGTATCATCACACATGCCACCCACAAGTATCATCACACATGCCACCCACAAGTATCATCACACATGCCACCCACAAGTATCATCACACATGCCACCCACAAGTATCATCACCCATGCCACCCACAAGTATCATCACACATGCCACCCACAAGTACTCAGGTATCAATTCTAACTGATTTGAGTGCTTGCAATGATAATATAATTACTATTGTTATTATAATGAAAATTTTTTTAGATGCTGTAATTGAAATTTTATGATGAAGCCTAACCCGAATGACAGCTCAAAACATGCTCAAACAGGATGTTCCGACATGGGCTAAAGTGGTAGATGAAAGAATCTGACCTGAATTATGTAAAAACCGACCTGTATTAAAAGGTATAACATTTCTTACAAAGTCAGATGCCAGACGAATGAGTTGATACATCTGTCTGGCTGCAGTCTTTGTCATCTTCCTTCCTGAATTTATTCATTTGTCTGTGAAATAAAATTGGTCATGCAGCTATGTTAATACAGGTCGTCAACAGTAATTCTTCCTCCCCGTGTTGCTGGCTTTGTATATTGTATTGCTCAATTGTGGAAGCTACACAGGCTGACATTTCAAAAACCTATTCATATATGCAAACCACCTGGAGACTCCCATTGTATCTATTACTTGTTTGTGCTAGAAGTAGACATCCTGCAAAGTCCAATAACGTCTTCTCAATGGCACAGTTGTCTATGTTGCGCTCGCTCGAAGAATTGAGTGGTGGCCAGCCAACGTTTGTTTGGAATAAAAAAATGCGAATGAGCAATCTGAGTGTCTTGAGCATTCTTGTCATGTGCGACGGGCATTGGTTGGTTTGGTAGAATTGCTGAAACTGTGTCTTTCCTGTTACCTTGGCATGCATGCAGTTTGTGCGTCCACCCACTCCTTTTGGTATTTCTGAAAAAGTAATAGAGGCATAGTCAAGCATTCAAACTCTCATACCGCACATCTATTTGGAACTATATGGTAATTACAATTAAGACTTGGCACCTGTATGAAGGCGTAGGTGAACCAATGCATGCTGTGACAGTGTCCAGATTCCTTTCTGTGTGTGCTCTACTTCAGCAGTCTGTCTTAGGTGTGAGTGTGCTCTTGCTACCCTACAAGTAATTCTGTTAGTATCTTGATCTGAAACGACCCTACTCAGAACTGTCCCTTGTGGACAACATTCTCTTTATGAAACAGATACTCAGGTGATTGGAATGTCACGTTGATGGACGTGATAACATTTACTTGGTCGGCTTTGCTAAAAGAGCTGTTGTTGCCAGCAGTCACATCAGTTAGAACGAAGTGGGAGGGGGAGGAGGGGGAGGGTGGACATGATATTATATATGGTATATATACAGTTATCTTTTTGTTACATCTTATTCATCGGTGCTCATAGAAAGATCAGGCACAATAAACGGATCCGGTATAATGTCCATGGGTGAAGCGTTGCGTTATCATGTTGGTGATTATCTACAGATGTTTAGAGAACAAATTAGCCACAACTATGCGGATTCGCAGAACAACCTTAACTTGTGATGTCCATGACTGGCACAATGTTGTTACTGTAGCCAAAATTAGACATTGTTCGTGACCTTAGAGAGAGAAGTCACAGTGAGCCAATAACTCAGTGAATGACACGCTGGATGTTGACCTAAACTACATGTCTGAGTAGAGCTGCTATTGATTGGTTTATCCACACACTGGCACTGGCCATATCCACTGACTTGATAAGCCTACAACTAGAGCTTGGTGATGGCGTATTTAGGAATGCATTAAGCTGCTGTGTCCAAAGGTGGCCAGATTATTTCCAGTGGACACTCCTGTGGAAAAAAATGTTCATCAAAGGAATCCTGTTAATTGTATTACCAGAGATTTTTTAAAAGCAGAATGACATTTCAGATTAATGGTTGTTGAAAGTCAACATATTACAGAAATACGTTTTTGTAACATGCTTTCAAAGCTGTCAAGATTGCATTTGTATCCCAATTGTTGATGGGAAACAAAAATAAAATCTGTACTCATTTGAGTGGAGTTTTAAAGGGGCTGTGTACCATTACAGAATTTTCTTTGTTTCAAAGGGTATTGTTTTATTTACAAATCTTCCTCGACTGTGTCTGTCTCAATGCTTGACATGGATGCCACTTCACCCAAACCTGTGCTTCTCTTGCTCGTTCTATTGTCCCTGGCATCTTTATTATTTCGTCTTATTAGACCAGCCACCGGTAAATCAGATTCTGTCTACTGGATACGGATTTAAATTTGTATGTTTCACATATAAATGAGAAAGCAGACAAATAAGTTTGGCATGTGTTATTTGAAGGTATGAGTGATTGGACTGTATAAATCTCTGCTATTGAATGATTGACGTGTGGTTAACCCAGCTATATATATAGTGTCAGTGATATCTTTAATTGGCCCTTTAAATGCTAAAATGATCATTTGAAGGTTCAAGTGTTTACCTTGGAATAACAGTGTTTCCTTCTATATAAAGAACCTTAACTCCTACAGAACAAATAGCCATGCCATCTTGCCTTCTTGGTTAGTTTATCTCTTCATCCAAGGGACTTGCCTGTACTGAATGTCACAAAGTTAGACCTAGTTGGTAAGTTATAACTCTAATGTTACTGCCTGCTGATCATAACCAGCCTGCCAAATGGAACTGATGCTAATCTTTCTTGGCACTGCAAATAAACACAACTTTCCTCGAGGAACTCATGGTCAGAGTAACTGGAAGCAGGCTGACATATCTTGTTTATATATCAGGCTCGTTGGAAAGTATGCGGTTGGCTAAGGAGAAATGGAAGAGAACACAACACTAACAATACGTGTGGAACCTCACCGCCATGCTGCCTCAAGTATCAGTTTGCTGTCAGTGGCCAAGATGTGTCTCTAATGCATAATTTTTCTGGATCCAAGCCAGTCCTGGCAGCATATAATTTCAAAGAAACAACCGGTCAGACCAACGTTGGGTTTGCTAAAAATCTGTGTATTAAGGAATGTTGTCTCCTAGCATTGTTTTGTAGTCACTGCCAGCGATCAGCTGTCTTTGTCTGGCAAACCATCTTATTTTAACCCTTTCATGGCCAAATTAATACCAATTTGTACCTGCTGCTGAGTTGTATTGTTTCAATGCATTGTCTCCAAAAGAATCCTACTAAATCATGAAATGAACAATCATGAAATGAACAAATCCTATAATTGGCTCTGGTTGCATGAATGCAAATAAATATTAAATTTTTCATCCAATAAAAAAAATGCACTGTAGTTGAAGAACGAACTGCTGAAGTAAATAGCAAAAAAATTTTAGAGTTAATTACTTAAAAATTATGCTTTGCTACAGTTTGAAGAAAAAAATATTTTCAGAATTATTCTCGAGAATTAATTTTTATTATATTTTCCATCAATAATTAGCAGATACGTGCAGCATATGAAATGTAGATAAATTAATTTGCTGTAAAATACAAAAAAAGAATTTCATCTCTAGGGTAAACGAAACTGAAATCACAGTATTTTTTCTGAGTGCATCTCTTCATGATTTCTTATACATGAAACATCGTTCTCATAATGATCAGCGCTGTCAGAAATATCTTTATCAAGACTGATGTCACTGTTGCTGTCACTGTCAACAGTGTCATGTTGCCACTCAACGATGTCGATGTCAACTATCTTCCAATCCATCAAAATCACTCGAGTCTGACATAACAACGTTCAGAATTACAATCAAGCTACGATAAAATGCTGCTCTATCCTACTGTGCAATAATAACGTTGTACAAAAAATAGAACACTCAAAACTTTTTTAAAAACAATCATTTAATCGTAGACATCGCTGATGTTTTCATGTTTTGAAAGTATGCAGACATTCTCCATGATACTAGCTCACAGCAAACGACAAGCTTTCATTTGATTGGCTGAAAATTATGTAACCAAAGACGTAGTTTAAAAGTGGTTCCATTTTCAGTATTTGGCATTGAACCCAGAACAACTTTACCAATAAAACTTGTATTTGGCCACGCAAATCGTTAACATTTCCAGCTTTTTAAATTTGATAGTCAAACTTCACTATTATTATCTGCTGACTACCGGAAGGAAATGCCCTTAATGGCCGATGCTGTTTACAACTACGCAGTTTAAAAATGGCTCCTGTTGCGGGCGATTTGAGGCGTTCTGGCCGTGAGGCGTAGTCTTGTTGATTCTGGCATTCTGGCCATGAGGCGTAGTTTGGGTGATTCGGGCATTCTGGCCATGAGAGGGTTAATAGATTGTTTTAGCAGCAGAATAATATATTAATTAACACAAAATTACAATGAAGCGT
Source organism: Lamellibrachia satsuma (assembly GCA_033239005.1). Taxonomy (NCBI): domain Eukaryota; kingdom Metazoa; phylum Annelida; class Polychaeta; order Sabellida; family Siboglinidae; genus Lamellibrachia; species Lamellibrachia satsuma. The sequence continues at coordinate 1,889,376 of BSQZ01000007.1, forward strand.
TTTCTTCTATAACAACACATCCTTTAAAATCCTACCTCTTTGTATTTTAGATTAAGGTTGTTTGAATTGTTGATAGGAAACATGCATAATACATTTCAGAAACATTTGTGGTATGGCTTGAGAGGAACATATTTAAATTATATATTGGTGAACAAACATGCTGTTTAATGATGTTTGTATCTGTGTGATAATACTTCTTGACATTAAATATTCATATTCCAAATAATTTATGGGTAGGATATACGGTCTTCATTAATTAATTTATGGGTTTATATTAGTAGGATATAGTCTTGTTGAGGGCTGCATCAAGTAAACCTTATTTATTTTTAATTTCATTCACACCTTGCTTTGTCTATAGATCAATGATACGTCTATTGTGAATAACTACAAGGCACTGTGTATCTATCCTATTTATGATAATCATGTATTACGTTTTGGCAAAAAGCCCACATCATAAAATTGCATTAATCCTTTTAGTACAGTATAATCAATGACTGTTGTATTGAAGATGTTCATTTCATTGTGGCTGGCTGGATGCTAATGAGATATTCGGTTGTTTGTCCGATCACTGGCCTTTCATATGTTGACACGCCTGAGCTTAGATGAGTGAGCGATTGTGCATTTAAGTCCGGGCGGCACTGATCCTATGATTGTCTTCAGGTAGCCACAAGATTATGATGATCAGCAACTAAGCATATTTTGTCATATTATCTCCAGTGTTAGTTGGCAAGTACATTGTGAGAGCTGGCTGGGTTTCTGCTGGCTGCTAACCAGCTTGTTTTGACACTGCATAAAGCGCTCATAAGCATAATGAGATGTCGTTGTCGCCGTCTGCCATCTTGAAGCTGCGCAAATAACGCGTTGGATTTTTTCCATAACACACCGTTATTGGCCATGTCATGGCGGAAGATAGATTCCAAGCCCTCGGATCTGTGATTACTGATGCACAAACTGTGCCCGGGTTTACGTAGGACGTGTGTTATTGACCCGGCTAGCTTGATGACAATGTGATTTACTGGAAGCCTGTGCCCTGCGAATGACTTAATATAAAATGTGTGACTGTGGCCGACGACGGAGCGGCGCGGTGTGAGTGAGCACCTATGAGCAGCCGCTCTCAAGATGGCTGCTGCTGCTGTCGTTGGCTGCTTGGAGTCTCGCCAGTGTGAAGACAGCAGTGTGGTTGGATGTGGGGCATGAGAAGTAGGACTCGGTGGCAAGAGAACACACGGCAGGACTCAGCCGAGTCCACAAGCACACAAGCCTCTATCCGCGAATTTGAACTCTTCCGCGAATTCTGCATCGTTGAGGATGCCCTGGTATTGGTAGCACCTGTCCTTTTACCTGACCTGGGGTAGTTACCCTCAGCTGTGCTTGAGAAATTCGCTTTTGGGATATTATATTTTATGAGATTGGCAGTAACCAGGTTTTTGTTTGTGCATTGTCGGGTATTCTTATGCATCGTTTACATAAACGCAAGTCTATTAATAATATGTGTCTACGAGGAAAATTACCTAAACTATTGAGTTGTACAAAGTGAACGTTGTTTGGCACAATCGTGGAATTAGCGAACTGTTTATAATATGGATTCCTGCCCAGTGTTTCCTCCTGCCCAGTGTTTCCATGTACAAACAATGCTGTTTTTAGAACAGAACACTCTCCATCTTTCAAAATCGGCGCCCTTCTTTTATTGGTATCCAGAAATCCAATATTCCCATAACCGTGACTAGCAGCAGATCTTTATAGCTTTAGGGACTTGAGAGTTTCGTTACAAACTTTGTGGAAAGGTTGACTGACAGTTTGTTTGCTTAGTCAGGACTTAGTAAATACTTGTGTGGATTAGCATTGTGAACCTACCCTTGGTGGTGAGAATTTTAACAATGAGTGTGCCTTTGGGTGTAACTTTGCTTATAGGGCCTTCATATAACGGATGTAGCTTATAGGGCCTTCATATAACGGATGTAGCTTATAGGGCCTTCATATAACGGATGTAGCTTCCCAGTGGTTAAGATTGTCAAGTTGAATGTTCTTATTAGATTAGATACCACTTGATTGTGTGAATGTCAGTGAACTATGGAGACAGGTGAACTATGCATAATAATACTGGCCAGATATATATATATATATATATATATATATATATATATATATATATATATATATGTAGTGGGAGGGGGATTACATAGTCCTTGTGTCTGAGTAATACTCCTGGCATGATATATAGTGGGGAGGGGTTACGATAGCCCTTGTGTCTGAATAATAATGCTGGCATGATATATAGTGGGGGAGTACCATAGCCCTTGTGTCTGAATAATAATGCTGGCATGATATATAGTGGGGGAGTACGATAGCCCTTGTGTCTGAATAATAATGCTGGCATGATATATAGTGGGGGAGTACGATAGCCCTTGTGTCTGAATAATAATGCTGGCATGATATATAGTGGGGGAGTACCATAGCCCTTGTGTCTGAATAATAATGCTGGCATGATATATAGTGGGGGAGTACGATAGCCCTTGTGTCTGAATAATAATGCTGGCATGATATATAGTGGGGGAGTACGATAGCCCTTGTGTCTGAATAATAATGCTGGCATGATATATAGTGGGGGAGTACGATAGCCCTTGTGTCTGAATAATAATGCTGGCATGATATGTAGTGGGGGAGTACCATGGCCCTTGTGTCTGAATAATAATGGTGGCATGATATATAGTGGGGGAGTACGATAGCCCTTGTGTCTGAATAATAATGCTGGCATGATATATAGTGGGGGAGTACCATAGCCCTTGTGTCTGAATAATAATGCTGGCATGATATATAGTGGGGGAGTACGATAGCCCTTGTGTCTGAATAATAATGCTGGCATGATATATAGTGGGGGAGTACGATAGCCCTTGTGTCTGAATAATAATGCTGGCATGATATATAGTGGGGGAGTACCATAGCCCTTGTGTCTGAATAATAATGCTGGCATGATATATAGTGGGGGAGTACGATAGCCCTTGTGTCTGAATAATAATGCTGGCATGATATATAGTGGGGGAGTACGATAGCCCTTGTGTCTGAATAATAATGCTGGCATGATATATAGTGGGGGAGTACGATAGCCCTTGTGTCTGAATAATAATGCTGGCATGATATGTAGTGGGGGATTACGGTAGTCCTTGTGTTTGCCCTAAACATTTGCAGCATTGATTCTGCCCGGCAGAATATCAATATCCAAGGCAGTGTGAATTACAAAGATGTCTTTGTTGAGATTATATCAGAGTACATTGTTTGTCACAGTAGATCCTGACCACAAGCAAACATTGCTGCTTTGATAAACCTCCATACTCCATTATATAGTACATTCATGGAAACATCCTAGCTCTGTCATTGTGTTTCTCTGGACATGTCTCAATGTATATAGAGTAACATTTGGAAGTGTTATTACTACCCCTGGTAGTATCAAATTGATACTGTTGAGGAGGATGTTGCTTAATTTAAATGCAAATAATACCTGCATTTATGTTAATGCATGCTGGTAGTATGCGTTTATAATGTATTGTGTTAGAGTAGACAAAATTAAATATGTTATAAATATGCAGCCAATTTGAAACAATGTTGTTAACTTTTAGTAGCCCAAAATAATGAACTTTTAAAAGAATTATGCTAGCACTTTCTAGGCTACCGCTTGTGGTGGCCATTTCGGCCATAGGCCACATGGCATCAGGTTTTGCTAAACAAAAGTTACCCATTTGAGCCAATTTGGCCACCAGCATTTTTGTTGAAAAGCATTCAGAATACATGAGCATTTGTTTTCTTGATGCACATAAAAAATGTGGTTAAAGCAATTTGTAAAAAAAATTGGGGCTTTAGCCAAAATGGCTAAAGAGTTTACAACATGAGAGCTAGCTCAGACTATGTTTAGAAGATGACTTAGTGTTTAGTGTTTCCTAAAGAGTTTACAAAATGAGAGCTAGCTCAGACTGTGTTTAGAAGATGACTTAGTGTTTAGTGTTTTCTAAAGAGTTTACAGCAGAAGAGCTCATACTATGTTTAGAAAATGACTTAATGTTTATTGTTTCCTAAAGGGTTTACAGCATGAGAGCTCATACTATGTTTAGAAGATGACTTAAGTGTTTAGTGTTTCCTAAAGGGTTTACAGCATGAGAGCTCATACTATGTTTAGAAGAAGACTTAGTGTTTAGTGTTTCCTAAAGAGTTTACAACACGAGAGCTCATACTATGTTTAGAAGATGACTTAGTGTTTAGTGTTTCCTAAAGGGTTTACAGCATGAGAGCTCATACTATGTTTAGAAGAGGACTTAGTGTTTAGTGTTTCCTAAAGAGTTTACAACACGAGAGCTCATACTATGTTTAGAAGATGACTTAGTGTTTAGTGTTTCCTAAAGAGTTTACAACACGAGAGCTAGCCCAGACTATGTTTAGAAGATGACTTACAGTGTTTAGTGTTTTCTGAAATTGTTCATTGTGGTATTAATATTAAAAATTATTAAATAAACATTGCAAACCTAATACATCACAAAACGGATATTCTGACACAGAGACGAGTAAACAAAGATCAACAGGCCATGTATAAATAAACCATTAGTACACAGCTACTTCATTTACAACGTTGTTATTGGTTCATGACAATGGCCACATGAATTCCTCTTACCTTTAGACTCATTCCTTTCAGATGTGTAAAACCAATCAGGGTAACTTCTAGGGTTATTGCACCAAAACCATGCGTTGCGTTGCTGGATGTGAAGGGCAGTTATAAATGGTGATGTTTTTAAATTGTAGGAAAACCCAGCGGAAGTGAATGAGGAGTCGCCGAAGGAGCAGGTGGTAGACAAGAAGAAGGAGAAAGAAGACAAGAAACGTGAGGAGAAGGACCGCAAGGAACGGGAGAAGCGGGAGAAGGCAGATCGAGAGAGGGCAAAGAAGGAAGAGGAGAAGCGGAAGAAAGAGGAGGAAAAGCGACGTAAGGACATGGAGAAGGTCGAGAAACCGAGTTCTCCGAAGAAGTCTGAGTCGGCACCGGCCACAGCACACACACACAGTGGCAAGACCATACGAGCTCGCGCTACGCTTCTTGATGGCGAGAACCACGAGGTGGAACTCGAGGTAAGACATACAATGTAACCAAAGTTCTTCCTCGTTGCTCCCTTTACAAAGGAGTGAGGCTAGTTTGTGTATGGCTACACTGCCCCAGCTGTTATCCCTTCCCACTGCTCCCTACTGGCAGCCTTCTCCCTCTACTTGTCACCCTCCTGCCTTTCTTACATCCCTCTGTGTGCAGTCCTCCCATCTCAGTTGTAGTCTATCCCTTTCACTGTCTTTCATTGTCTATACTGCTTTTTAACCCTGGGAATGACCAGTGATAAATTTCCATGGTGTACAGAAATCGGAGTTATTCATAAGGGTGTTTTTAAATAATCATCGCGCACAAATGTGATTGAGGTATCATTTTGTTCCTAAAAAGACTATATTATTATAAAATTATAAAAACTGCAGCACATAATCTTGTCATGTGGATAGTATTACAGTCGCGCCTCATTATTACGCGCCCCGTTATTACGCGGACTCAGATATAACGCGATCTGCCGCCAGGGGAAAATGCCAAACGGGCCTGCTTAAACCTACTTAGAATTACTTTGACAATTCTCAAGAAACATTAGGCGAACAATGTCAATGAACGAGTACCAACGGGTTGTTTGTTTTGCGCTGTCGCCGACAATAATTGCTGGCTTCGCTTCGAAGTTTTGTAAAGTGCAATCGAGATTCACAAATACGCCTCGCGTAAGAATCAGATTAACAGTTTTAAATGCATTTAGTATGCAATGCCAACATAATACTTGGGTGAAATAACATGCTTCCATTACATCGTAAATTTAATCGTTTTCGCGATGCGAAACCAATATGTCCAATTCCTAACCCAAGGCTCTACCGGTGTGCAAAAAAAACGAATACGTCATCCGCATATGAAACGATGAATCGATCTTAAATGGTGCGTAATAAATTTATGCTACGGTCGAGATCGGTTGAAAGACGAAGTGAAACAATTATTAATTCTACCTATTGTCGTTTCTGTGTTTTGTCAGGTTACATGCTATGTTTGTCAAATCATATACATTTTCGCCTGCTCGGATCCAGGTTATTATTTTCGATTTGTAGGCCTATTGGTCCAGTACATCATCATTGTAGTAGATCTATTCCATAACGGTATATGTATGTGTTTTATTCAGTTCAAGAATCAACATTTAAATATAATATATGTTGATGCTAGTATAATAAGTTTAGTAACTTCCATAAACTGCATGTCGATCGCTGTTGTTTAGTAGCTCCCTGGTGGCAGATATGAGAACATCTAACGCGCCTCGCATACAGCGCGGTCTGAAGTCGTGGACCCCAACTACCGCGTTATAACGAGGCTCAACTGTATTTGAATTTCATCAAAAAAAGAAAGCAACAATTTTTTATTTTCACCCTGCTACTAGATAATTACTGAGTGACTGTACGTCCCTATGTCCAATTAGAAAAATGTAACTATACATATTAGCTACAAAATAAAACAAAAATGAATCAAATATGTTGAGAACTTTTATTTTTATGATTTTTTCCAACACCAGACTATGCCGATTCAGACAGGCCCATCAGTCCCATGTAGGTTACCATGGCAGTGCGGGATGTCGATGCAGGCAGAAATCGCAATGGCAGCATACTGATATTTACCTCAAAAAAGCCCACAACATTGTTCTGTCTGAACTAGTATAATAACATGATTCACTAATGCTGTCATTCAATTTGCTGAAATATTGACGCAGAAACATGAAATAATCTGGCCTAAAGTGAACTGACGCAGAACGAAATGAGAAAACAAAATGGCGGATTAGTAAATAAAAAGCTCAGATGGCCCAGACAACATGTGTTTGTAACGACAATGCTCATTCGCTGCATATAGCCCACAATTTATTCTGCGGAGCGTAGTAAAAGCAGTAGAATATGGCCACCAACTATGTGATGTGTTTTGTAAGCTAGATTGTCATTAGCTGTCATAGACTATGCTCATGAATAAATATGAATCAGAATGAAGAATGATTCAGCTTTCCAATGATACCATTTGTTCCCGTGTGAGTTGCTGGTGACAGAAACGAAAATTATTCCTAAACAGTGATACCAAATTCGACCCAAAATCGGCCGGAATGCTTTTCACACTGATCGTGTGGACCAAATTCGGCCAAGTGGTCACTCCCAAGGTGAAATTTCATATGGACTTGGAATAGTTTAAGTGCATATGTGGGTGTTTCTGACAAAATATAGTTTTGAGCCCAGAAAATGGAATCTGAAATATGACTTAGACAATGGACAATTATGTAAAAATATGAATTTTTCACTGCATCATCTCTCTTTTGACATTTACCTGCTGTGGCTTCAGTGTCAATGAATATTTTATATCGGACACTGGGAATTCCTGGGGTCACGCGTTTCCTGGTGAATAATTTCTTCGATTAGTGCCTGCCGAGATAGGCCTATTGCAGCTAGGGCCAGCGTGAATCACCCAAAGTAGCTGGCGGAAGAATGGGTCTAGAGCATGGCCCATTTATATGTGTGAAAAATGTGGAGGGGAAAACCACAGTGGGTAATCCAGACAGTATTTATAATAACAGCAGCAAAACTATGTTAACCGGAAAATCCACTATAGTTGCGGTTGCTTCTGCCAAACTGTCTTGTGAAAAATTGAGGGTGGTCCAGCAGTTGGCACCAAGGTTCAGATAAATGTGTCAAAACATTGCTGACCACAGAGTGGGATCCTGTCAAACTCACCCCACAGAACTGACACACTCAAGTGACATTACCCAGATCTTCCTATCCCCAGGAAGCCAACTGCCACTGTGGAATGTTATGGTAGTAATTTGATAAGGGGCAAAGGACCCACTAGACTCAGGCCCTTCACTATGCAACATATGTTAGACTTTGTTGTAACATATGCCAGGTCCTTTCACCAGATCTAAGGGCTGTTGCCCCATAAGTCCAGTGTCTAGGCAGCCAGCCTTGATCTCCTTTGGGCTATATAAACCAATCTGGGTTTCTCATCAGTGCGCACATTTGAAAAAAGGTGTGTGCCGCAAAACTATTTGTTAATAACAAATATTCTTGAAAATATGTTTTTCCTGTGCAGTATGCGATAACTATGATCTGAATCATGCAGAATAAATTTATTTATGGCTTTGCCGCTTGTAAGAAATACACTTCATACACCTGATATTGTTGATGGTTGAGGATAGATTAATAGTTGCTAACACTTCCATCAGCATGCTACAAAGCACATCCCTCATTTTGAAAAAAATTCTGATGAGAAACCAAAAATTTTATATGATATTTTTATGCTGTTATTACTATTTTGTGAAGTGTCCTAGAACACAACCAAGACTCGTAGCCAGTGACAGGGCTTTTTACCATTCTTCTTTACTAGGAAGCTTGAAGCGTGAAGCTTCAACTTTACGAAGATGCTTCTCACAGCTTTGTGTAGGGCAGCAGTTTACCACTGCAATGCTATGCTAATTTTGCTTCCATGAGAAATTATTCCACATTAGCGCTACTACAATTTAGAAATATACAAACTGCATAAATCCACCTCTTTGCTGACAGATTGGACCTGAAAGCAAATTATAAAAATCTTGTATCACTTAAGATTCATATTCCCAATATTTTTTGATGATGTAACTAATTATGAATCATATTGAAGAAGTCCAGTATGTAGGTGGAAGGTAGGCATCAGATTTGAAACAGCAAATATGTAGTTCATTTTCTAAAATTCTCCAAACCACACTATTAGTTATACTGCTGGCACGATTGGCGGGAACTTGAGGCTGATGTGCTCAGAAAACAGACCAAAATATGCTGACATAAGTAATTGTTAAAATTTTCTGTATGTTGTTTTATGGGGCCTTTTGTTTTGTTATAGGTTGCAAAAAAAGAAAAAATAATGTTTTTTATGTTAACAAGTTTTGTGCTATAACATAGTTATTTGAAAAACCCATCTCTGCTAATGGGTTAATAGCTCCCACTCAAATGGGTTAATACCTCCCACAGTGGTACACTCAAGCCTGTAGACATGTTTTGACAACTGTGTGTTTTCTATTGGGCAAAAACAAAACTCAGTTAATGGTAGTGGTGGTCTGTGCAGTGTGTTTGAAGATCAGACAATATTTGTCCAGACTGCCTGGACAGTGTACCCTAAACCCTAATGGATCAGGCATCCCTTCCTTTCATGAAGGTGGGTACAACATACTCATACTGTCTTTGACCATGTGCCATTGAATGTATAATAATTTGATTTCAAGATGGTAGTATTTAAGCAAACTTCTACATTTAATGCCTGCAACTAAATGTTACTGTTAACAAAACGAATGCATCCTCTAGCCATGGATTTAATTATCATTTACCAAGCTTCTAGCTTTTTGAAATGCTATGGTAACCCTCATTGAGTTCCTGTGAATTTGCCAAGATGTAGCACCATTAACCCAATGACATGTAGGTGCTGGCAGCACTAATGACACATTGGTGTGACATTGGTGTGACATTGCCATGCCCTGTAGAGATAGGCTTTATATTTATGCACCATTACTTCCACTTAAAATGATGACAATTGGCAATATAAGGTGTTTAATTAAGGGCAGGAGTTAACAACACCCCTTAAGGGCAGGTGTTAACAACACCCCAACAAACAGCACAACTGTCCTACAAATGAGGAAATAAAACTAACAAAGCAGGCGAAAGTTATACATTTACATTAAGACATGTAGGTTTGATTGGTTCCATTTATCACACAGCATAACTATCAAATACTGCAAAGAATTGTGAGGCAACATCAACATTGGTGAACAAACATCTCAGAATAAACAGGAAAAAGTAGCACTGAACATAGATAAACAAACTTGTATTTATAAACCTTTTATGTGCGAATACCATGTTTAGAGACTGCCAGCCTTGTTTAAGTGATAGGCCAGTGTCATTAGCATGTCTAGAGACTCTAGTCGTGTTTACGTGATAAAAGGTATACCTTGCAGACTTCCTGCTTCATTAAGATCATTATTTTTGCAGAAATGTCAAGCTGCATTGGCTATAGTCAAATTGCTGTGTGCCATTTACGAGTTGAATACATTAGTGTAACAATGCTGATGCCTGCATTGCATTTTTTCCTTTCCGCCTACTATGTGGCTTTTTCTGCATCATTGCTAAGCAACAGCTTCAGAGTTGGAGCTGATGGATGCTGCCTGATGGAGGGTCGGTAATTAATGTATTGCTTGGTGTGTCATTAGTCTTCTCTCAGGAGATGTCCTGACTGGAGGCCCAGTGTGAATACTCCTCCTCAGTCCTGCTCTCTCACAGTCCCAGATGTCCTGACTGGAGGCCCAGTGTGAACACTCCTCCTCAGTCCTGCTCTCTCACAGTCCCAGATGTCCTGACTGGAGGCCCAGTGTGAACACTCCTCCTCAGTCCTGCTCTCTCACTGTCCCAGATGTCCTGACTGGAGGCCCAGTGTGAACACTCCTCAGTCCTGCTCTCTCACTGTCCCAGATGTCCTGACTAGAGGCCCAGTGTGAACATTCCTCCTCAGTCCTGCTCTCTCACTGTCCCAGATGTCCTGACTGGAGGCCCAGTGTGAATACTCCTCCTCAGTCCTGCTCTCTCACAGTCCCAGATGTCCTGACTGGAGGCCCAGTGTGAACACTCCTCCTCAGTCCTGCTCTCTCACTGTCCCAGATGTCCTGACTGGAGGCCCAGTGTGAACACTCCTCAGTCCTGCTCTCTCACTGTCCCAGATGTCCTGACTGGAGGCCCAGTGTGAACATTCTTCCTCAGTCCTGCTATCTCACTGTCCCAGATGTCCTGACTAGAGGCCCAGTGTGAATACTCCTCCTCAGTCCTGCTCTCTCACTGTCCCAGATGTCCTGACTGGAGGCCCAGTGTGAACACTCCTCAGTCCTGCTCTCTCACTGTCCCAGATGTCCTGACTGGAGGCCCAGTGTGAACACTCCTCAGTCCTGCTCTCTCACTGTCCCAGATGTCCTGACTGGAGGCCCAGTGTGAACATTCCTCCTCAGTCCTGCTCTCTCACTGTCCCAGATGTCCTGACTGGAGGCCCAGTGTGAACACTCCTCAGTCCTGCTCTCTCACTGTCCCAGATGTCCTGACTGGAGGCCCAGTGTGAACATTCTTCCTCAGTCCTGCTATCTCACTGTCCCAGATGTCCTGACTAGAGGCCCAGTGTGAATACTCCTCCTCAGTCCTGCTCTCTCACTGTCCCAGATGTCCTGACTGGAGGCCCAGTGTGAACACTCCTCAGTCCTGCTCTCTCACTGTCCCAGATGTCCTGACTGGAGGCCCAGTGTGAACACTCCTCAGTCCTGCTCTCTCACTGTCCCAGATGTCCTGACTAGAGGCCCAGTGTGAACACTCCTCCTCAGACCATGCAATAAACTATGTCCATCTTTTTACTGCTACTGCTGTGTTTTCCAAGTACAACCTGTGATAACGATCAGATCATTTATACACTAATAAAACTTGTGTTATGTGATTCTGAAAAGACAGTGAAACCTGTGCACCATAGGTAGTGTGGGGGCTAGAAGAAATGTTTGTTTAGGACAAGTATTTAAACCTAATTAAGCATAGAAAGAACTGAGGTGTGACCATTGCAGATGGATTTCCATAATAGCATTAGTGAGTTTACTCTAGGTAGAATTCCATGTCCGACTGGAAATACCCTGATTACGCAATAACAACTCATAAACAGGAGTGACATTGTAAAAACGTTAAACATTTTATTATTTGATGAATTTTGTTTTTCTTCCATTTTAGAAGCGGGCACGAGGCCAGGATTTACTGGACACAATTTGTGAGAATCTGAATCTTTTAGAAAAGGACTACTTCGCTCTGTCGTTCAGGGACAAGAATGACATCAAGGTGGGTGTTGACAGAATGAGTGCACGACTTCTGCGTGTCTTAGGTTACCCTACACAGAGGATCTATGGAGAATGTTTTTAGAGTTGTCATTCAGGATGTATTTGTGTAAATCTCCATGGACCTAGCCAGTGTCATGGAAGATCATAGTGACCTACTGTTGTGATTCACTGGTGACAAAATATGATGGACCAATACAGTATTCAGCTTATCCTGGAAGAGCCTAAGGTTGTGGTTGGAGTAGTTCAACATGTCCTAGTTGGAGTCGTTCAGCGTGTCCTAGTTGAAGTAGTTCAACGTGTCCTAGTTGGAGTAGTTCAACGTGTCCTAGTTGGAGTAGTTCAACGTGTCCTAGTTGGAGTAGTTCAACGTGTCCTAGTTGGAGTAGTTCAACGTGTCCTAGTTGGAGTTGTTCAACGTGTCCTAGTTGGAGTAGTTCAACGTGTCCTAGTTGGAGTAGTTCAACGTGTCCTAGTTGGAGTAGTTCAACGTGTCCTAGTTGGAGTTGTTCAACGTGTCCTAGTTGGAGTTGTTCAACGTGTCCTAGTTGGAGTAGTTCAACGTGTCCTAGTTGGAGTAGTTCAACGTGTCCTAGTTGGAGTAGTTCAACGTGTCCTAGTTGGAGTTGTTCAACGTGTCCTAGTTGGAGTAGTTCAACGTGTCCTAGTTGGAGTAGTTCAACGTGTCCTAGTTGGAGTTGTTCAACGTGTCCTAGTTGGAGTTGTTCAACGTGTCCTAGTTGGAGTAGTTCAACGTGTCCTAGTTGAAGTAGTTCAACGTGTCCTAGTTGAAGTAGTTCAACATGTCCTAGTTGAAGTAGTTCAACGTGTCCTAGTTGGAGTAGTTCAACATGTCCTAGTTGGAGTTGTTCAACATGTCAGTGTGTCACAAATGCTGTTGCGCTTCACCCATTTCCTCCACTTGTAAAACTTGATGCGTCATTGCCAGGCACAGGTAACCCAAGAAGTTCTTCAATGCTGCAAACTATAATTACACTGGCATGGCTGGCTACGTGTATGGTAGCTTGTAGGCTGTTTGTTTTCTGTAAAACATATTTTTAGTTTGCAAATTTGAATCCTGTCTCTGTTTGAAATATGCCACCTTTAAAGTTTAATTAGTAGTTAGTGTGGCATCAAGTTGTGAATGAGCTGATGTTCTGGTTAGTTTCACTTGACAAAGTAAATAATAGCTTGCAATTTAGCTGCCAGTGGACATTTCTATGAGAACATTCAATCCTCGGGTACGTTAGTTTTTATTGTTTTCAATATTGGTAAACATTTATATGCAACACTAAACTGACTATCTGTCAATTGTGTTTGAAACTCTTGGTTTGGGGTTGGTTTTATTGACATTTTGATAAAATCCCTAAAATATTGTTTTGTTTGTTGGAATGTACCTTTGTTGCACAATCTGGAATAGGATGTTTACAAAAAATGTTGTATGAAGCATGTGATGCAAGATATTTATAGCAGGTCGTAGCCAAGAACTGTTTCTTGTTAGTGATAAAACAAACACATAACAGGATCCTGTTTACAGTGTGTATGTTAGAAGTAAATGGGTAATTGGTAGAGACATTCCAGTTAATTTATTTCACACAGCCACTGAATTTCTGTGTAACCGAACTCATTATATAATATAATTGGCTGTACAATTTAGGGAACTTCCACCGTTTGGCTTCATTTCAACTTAGGGTTAACCTTTCAATTGTGCTAAGACAGTAGGTGGCTAGGTAGTAATTGTTGACTATCATTTTACATTATTGTGTATTTCGTGAACCAAAATCTTGTTTATGATAATGCACCTTTTTATTTGCTGCATTTTGGATGCATCCATGTGGGTCTCTGTTCTTGTCCACTTGTTTAACACAGTGACACGCGTTTGTTTAATACAGTGACATGCCTTTGTTTAACACTGACATGCCTTTGTTTAACACTGATGTGCCTTTGTTTAACACAGTAATGTGCCTTTGTTTAACACAGTGACATGCCTTTGTTTAACACTGTGACATGCCTTTGTTTAACACTGATGTGCCTTTGTTTAACACTGATGTGCCTTTGTTTAACACAGTAATGTGCCTTTGTTTAACACTGTGACATGCCTTTGTTTAACACTGTGACATGCCTTTGTTGCAGTTCTGGCTGAACAACGAAAAGAAAATATCGAAACAGATCAGCAGAAGTAAGTGTTGTTACAATTCTGCTGTCTGACTGACTGACTGTCTACTGATCACATGTTTGTGTAATTGGTTGGTTTCAGACGATCAATGATTTAGCATGAAATAGAGAGGAAATACAGTGATTTATCATTTAAATTTTTACTCAGAGGACCTGATGCACACTTCATCATTTAGCATTTCTCATATTTCAAAAACAGATAACACAAGCAAAAATAGAGAATAACAGATCTGAGCTGTCGTTTTTTTCATGAAATCAAACAACCATGATTACGCTGTCACATTAATCATTTAAAAGTTTGATTGTGTAATTAACTGGTATTAAGTTCGTTATAACTGATTCAAAATTGTATCTGCTAGACATTATGGAGGGAAAAAAATAGATATGATGTTGCTTTGCAGTGCAGAAAGTGTATGCAGTTGAAATGATTGAGAACTATAGCCCCATTGAGTGAGGTAGACCTGCCTGCTTAATGTGATGCAAATGGAAAATGACTGAAGACATACCATGAGTTGGTAAACTGATGTATGTGTTTACATTGAGTCATTACTAGTCAGAGTGGCAGCAGGCATACATCACACCACTGTCTACACCAGAAACATGTAACAGTTGTTTTATTGCATACATTGTGGTATCAGATAGATGGCTTGCCTTCACAGATCCATCTTTCCCAAAGTTGTCTTGTAGATTTCCATGTGTCCATAGTTTGACTAGAGCAAAATCATCATATATATATATATATATATATATATATATATATATATTCATAGGATAATATACATTTTTATGGAAATAATCTAATTAAAATCATCTTATAATTATTATAATACAGGACTAGTTCGGTTGATTCTAGTTTTAATAATACAATAAGCATAGTCTTTATGCGTTCAGTCATTTAACTTCAATTTAATATTGTATGCATATTAATTGATCTGCAGTAACTTTAGACTTTGTCTTTTGGTACTGTTGTAGTCTTTGTAGAGATGATGTTTATTCTGGCCCCTAGGTGTGACCCCTGTAAGGGTAATGACCTATAGGGGTAACTAATGACTGGGGTAATGAGATGGCATGGCAGTCCAGCATACAGAGACAAACAACCAGCCCAGTGTGGGTCCTTGGTGTGGGTTGAAGCCACTGGGGTATGCCCATTCTGAGGGGGCAGCCACCATGCAGGTTCCATCTATCATGCCTGGAACCGGATCTGTTGGTGACACTGGTTCTGTGGGAATGAGGGTGACAGCTGACAGTTTTGTTTCCACCAGCAGCTGGATGCTTTGTGATTGACTGTGGGGAAGGATGACTGAATTGCATGTTGTATGATGTTTTCTTTGTCAAGCAACCCCTGCTGGGCACCTAGGCAGGTGATGGTGGCTTTGTCAGGCTTCCCTGTTGGATCTCCCCTTTGGTTATGTGTAGTGGAAGCTGGGTGAGAGCTTCTGAGAAGCCAATTCTGTGCTTCCATTGAGCGCCAATCTGTTGTGTTTTTCAGTCTGGTTTATTACATTTGTGATTGATATGTCAAAGTGATTATTCACAGTTATTTAACCAATCTATCAACTCCCTGTGACAAATGTCATGGCAACACATCACCATCAGTGCCTTGAGTGTACAGGACTGCCTGGTTATTTACTGGCTTTATTCAAGCACTGTAGGGTGTCTGCCAGTATGCATTACCTTTTCAGAATTCTATTGATTTATGTACTCATCATTTGGCTGCTTTTGAGTGTGACCCTATTTAGGCATTTCAGGGTTGGACTGATCTTATTTTAATTTATGCACCACATTTTGGCTTCTGCAGCCAGTGATATTTTCTGAATATCATATTTTCCATCTGCCAGGCTCAATGCATGGAACACCTCAGCATAGGACGATGATAATTTTATTTCAGTTCAGCAGCTGCTAGTCTGAATGAGTGTAATTGTGTGTAAATTGCATGGGGGGAGCGGGGGGAGCGAGCAGATAATAAACAGTCACAATGATGTATGAAAACATGATTGCTAAGCCAGATGGCAGTACTTGTATCTAATGACCTAATGCTAATGGTAAAAAGGCTCAACTATAGCAGATCACCAGGGTGACATTGGTGTCTGTCATCCATCGTTTATCTCTGATAGGAGAATGAGTGGGTCCCATACATTTGCACTTTGGCTTTGTTATTATTACATGGTCTCAGTGTTTGTTTTGTTTGGTCCTATTGTTATTATTACATGGTCCCAGTGTTTGTTTTGTTTGGTCCTGTTGTTATTATTACATGGTCCCAGTGTTTGTTTTGTTTGGTCCTATTGTTATTATTACATGGTCCCAGTGTTTGTTTTGTTTGGTCCTGTTGTTATTATTACATGGTCCCAGTGTTTGTTTTGTTTGGTCCTATTGTTATTATTACATGGTCCCAGTGTTTGTTTTGTTTGGTCCTGTTGTTATTATTACATGGTCCCAGTGTTTGTTTTGTTTGGTCCTATTGTTATTATTACATGGTCCCAGTGTTTGTTTTGTTTGGTCCTATTGTTATTATTACATGGTCCCAGTGTTTGTTTTGTTTCGTCCTATTGTTATTATTACATGGTCCCAGTGTTTGTTTTGTTTGGTCCTGTTGTTATTATTACATGGTCCCAGTGTTTGTTTTGTTTGGTCCTATTGTTATTATTACATGGTCCCAGTGTTTGTTTTGTTTGGTCCTGTTGTTATTATTACATGGTCCCAGTGTTTGTTTTGTTTGGTCCTGTTGTTATTATTACATGGTCCCAGTGTTTGTTTTGTTTGGTCCTATTGTTACACTGTCTGGATTACTGAGTAGTTAAACATTTGTTAATTTTTTGATAAAGGTGGATTGTAATTGTTGGATACACACATGAAAGAAAATAAACTTAATCCAGACAGCAGAAAATTGGGCAAGTGTTGTCAAAGAACATGTGTGAACAACTTCACACAAAAGGTGTCTGTGAAATCTCGTATTGTAGGCAGCGTATTATTATTAATGAAAGTAATCATAGTGTGAATCACATGGCTGGCTATTCCATCAGTAACGCATGTAGAGTAACATAGATTCTTTTAAAGTTAATAATACAGTTATTGTCTTCACAGCAGATTGTAAAGGTACTGGATTATTACCTATCAACCTAGCCTTTTTCTTTTGTGTTCTTTATTTTTCGTCACTAGTAAATGCGATCACTTTTGTGGCCTGGCCAATTGTTTCCTTGTTGCTGCCCACCCTGTCCACCCAATGTAATGTAGCTGTTGCTCACAGTGTAGTGGAAGACATTGACCTCCTGGAAGGCACGCCAGGTTAAACATATCATGTTGATGATAGAATGTATGCAGTTCTATTTGTGGTCCTAAAAAAATATGTGGCTGTGCTGTCTGGGGTGTGACCTATGACACAGTATCTGGGGAATGTAGAAACCCCAAGGGTTGAGCTTAGAGCTCCCAGGGTTTGAGCTTAGAGCTTCCAGGGGTTGGATGTAGAAACCTCAAGGGTTGAGCTTAGAGCACCCAGGGGTTGAATGTAGAAACCTAAGTGGAGAGAGGACCAGCAGTCCAAGATGGCTTGGGTGGACTGTCAGTCCTGTCCTCCACCTCCATCACTCCCAGCAGGTGGGCTGTCAGTCCTGTCCTCCACCTCCATCACTCCCAGAAGGTGGGCTGTCAGTCCTGTCCTCCGCCTCCATCACTCCCAGCAGGTGGGCTGTCAGTCCTGTCCTCCGCCTCCATCACTCCCAGCAGGTGGGCTGTCAGTCCTGGCCTCCACCACTCCCTGTTGGGCTGTCAGTCTTGCCCTCCACCTCCATCACTCTCTGTTGTGCAGTCAGTCCTGTCTTCCACCTCCATCACTCCCTGTTGGGCTGTCAGTCCTGTCCTCCTGGGCCTCCATCAGTCCCTGTGTTCTCAATGCCACAAGGCCACACAACTTCCATGTAGCCACGAGATGGGGGGATTCACAAATAGCTGTGTCTGGCTTCTGTCTGACTGATGTGTCTCTCCTTGAGTGCCCACACTTCTGGGTTGAGGCATTCCCATGTCGGCTGTAAAAACTGGCTGTGGGTGACACCTCACTAAGATGGGCAATATGGAGGGAATGAATTATAAAAAGCCACTTTTGTTGTGCGATTGAAGGCAACAGACACTGACTTAACCAGAGAGTTGGCTGCCTTGTGTTGCCCCCTACAGTGATTCAGTAGGCTCACGTGGGCTCCAGGCTACATTTGTCCTGCAGTTGTTGATCCACTGCTGGTGATGTAAAAGTGTGTAGAAATAACGCTTTTCTTTGGCACTTCTAAGATGTTATTTGGCTTCAGGATATGAAGCTAATCACCAAACAGTGGGGCCAATGGCTTCAGGATATGAAGCTAATCACCCAACAGTGGGGCCAGTGGCTTCAGGATATGAAGCTAATCACCCAACAGTGGGGCCAATGATGTCATTGCCAAGTATTGATGCACCAATTGGCGAACAATCTAACTTGCTTACCTTAGAAACTTGTTCTTGTGAACTAGTGGTGTTGATTTGTTATTCCTATTAGTGCTGTGCCACCCTAATAACTTGTGTATTCACCAGCTGGAGATAATTCCATTGAATACAGATTATACTGTACATACATATAAGCTAAACTGTTCTCAAAGTGACCATGTCAGTTGATTGTGCTGAGATGTTCTGTTTGTCTGCTAATGGGCCATAGACAATCACCATTGTGCCAGGTTTGAGAAGAGTTTGTTTGGCAGACACTTGTAGAGATAGCTCACAAAACAGGTTGATGATGATGCAGATAAATGTTTGCACAAGCGTATAATTGTTTACAAGGTTTATATTAATAACTTTGTTGTCTCGTATTCTGTGTTACTGATTGTAGGAGATAATCACGGTAGTAGAGTTGTCTGCTCTATCAGTTGTATGTTGACTGATAAGATGACACCACGTTAGGGGACTGTAATTCTGCCAGCTTTTTGTATACTTAAGTTACAGAAACAGGTCAGGGAATGGCGCCTGTGCATAAAAACACACTCATGGCTAGAGCTACATATTTCACTGCTACATTGTTGATGTTACCTAAATGTGTACAAGTGCAGCTATATTTGGCCTGCCATACAAAATACAAGTCTCAGAATGCCAAGATTACACCATACACATGAGTAGTTGCTAAATGGTGTGTCCTAGACTCCCTGTATAGCTGGTGTTTTCCTGGACTGCCATGTCTGAGAGCGAGATGAATCGACATCCTTTCATTGCTAATAAGCTGTGCAATGTCATTAACTATTTATAAAAATTATTGTAGTAGTTTGCAAGGAAAAGCCAACTTAGAGCTGCATAAATTTATGTCATTAACTATTTATACCATAGTATATTAGATAGTCATATTTCATACTCCTGGCTCAGTTGGACAGTTATTGGACAGTTTTGAAGTTCTAGCCACACTTTAATTAAAACTGCTTCCTCAACTGATTTAGCCTATTGCGAATCCGGTTCATTGGTGTCCAAATATATAGAGTGTGAGAATAGTTTATGTAATATCTGGTTCACTGGTGTCCAGATATGTAGAGTGTGAGAATAGTTTATGTAATATCTGCAGTCAATTTAATAAGAAAATGCCCATTTTTGTTCAAATCATTGAAAGAATTGACTTTAGTCATTAGATCTGGTAAGGATCAAAATAGTGGATATCCAGATTGGTAAACACTGGGTCAAGGCTGAAAACGGGCGTGACCTCCATCCTCTCGCCGATCACATGACATAAAGGAAATTTCACCAAGGAACAAAACCATGATTTTTTTTTCACATTTTGATTTTTACTTCAGTTAATGCTTGAACAAGCATTAACTAATTTAATAGTTTGTCTGATGATTTCACATAAACTACATACAAAAGTTGCACAAACGAGCTAGCATGTTGCAGTGGATACAAGGTAGGTTTGGGTTTTTTGCAAAAAAATAATTTTCAACATTTTAAATGATGCTAGCAAAAAAATCTAATTGATTAAGCACCTTTAAGTTTACTATACTTGTCAATACTGTATATCTATCTTTAGCCTAGTTACCAGCTTCACTGGTCAATGTTCACTGGTCAGTGTTCACTTTATGTTCCTTTCAGTGCCTTTTGTAAGAAACTGCAAATTAATTGGCATTCCAAGTTAATTCTCATGTTTTACATACCTAATCATATTTAATAACATAGCACCGACATTTAAAATCTGTTTTCTTCCATTAATTAGTAACTGTATCCAGAGTACTGAGGTGTTTCCCAGATAAAAAATTTGTTATTAGTCTGCTGATTGTCAATGCCTATTCAGACAGGGTCCCCATTCCGACAAGACATTGATTCTGTCTAAGGAAATGTGTGGATCCCAGAGAACACTCCATAGCAACGGTTGAGTGGCCGCTTTTATGGCATTCCAAACACACAGATGACAGTGTAAAGACACAGAATCAATGCTTGTTCTGTTCAAGTTGTCTATCAGTCGCAATTGTTACAAGGATCTGTCATCTCATTGAATCTCTAGCCATTTAACCCCAGGTCAAATACCCTTTATGAAGCAGTCTGGCATGGAGTGGGGTGCTGATGTTAGGGAGGGGTGCGTGGGAGTGTGAGAAAGTTGTTGGGTTTATTTAAATATGAATGGGGATGTCAAAGTCTATTGGGATGTAGTAGTGCTGGAAACTATTTCAAAAGCAATCTGCAATTTGAGGTTGATCATGTTTTACCCAAAATTAAGATATTTCTCTATGTGGGGTGTAATTAAGGTTTCGAAAACAAGTACAGAAATAGCTAATTCATCTTGAATTATGGGTGAAGTGCACAAAGCATATGGCAACTTGCAAGATTATGTTTATGGTGATTTTGTTTGCCATGCCAGCCCCATTTTATTTGCGATGCCTGACACATTTACAGTGTCATCTTTTTAGCACAAGGTGTTGAGGCCTGTCAAAGAGTGCTACTTTTGGTTTGCTCTCTCAATAGAAACTACAACATTGCCACTGAGCACTGAACTCAAGTATAGAGTCCCCTATTTCCAGCTAGATAACATTCCAACAAGATAATTGACTAATTAGTGTTAGTTGATGAGATTTGAGGGGGTTACCTGGGTTGCAGAAACTTGCAGATGTATTGTGAGGTGGGTTTACACTGGGTTCATTTGGCAACATAACTAAGTGTCAATGTCTGGTTAATAAGAACAAAAAGCAGAACTATAATATATTTGGGGGAGGATGGGGTGGGTAGAAAGCTTGCGAGAGGTGGGTGTGGGGGAGGATGGGACAGATAGAAAGCTTGGATGGGAGGATGGGACATGTGATGTGGGCAGAGAGGATGTGGTGGTGAGGCTAACAGTTGTATGACACATTGATGGAAGTTATCAGGAAAAGATAGAAAAACTGGTTAGGATGCAGCATACTAGCTGAATAACTTGTGAAGTTGACAGTTGGCAGAAGATTGTATGGAAAAAGACCAGGTGGAGGAAATGGATGCGCTCATTGCACCGACTGAGAAAGAATAAGAAATATATAAGGAAATTAAGAAAGAACCAGATCAGGCAGAATGGAAAGAAAGTTCATTTAGTGAAGAGACTGCTATGGAATTTAGAAGAACAAAGATTAAGAATAAGAATTAAGAATCCCAAAATAAACCATCACCAATATAACAGTGGATTGCATTTGGTTCCATCTTGAAAACTAAATAACAAGGAGTATGTTTGTTTTCTTGGACATATCAGAGATGCTGTTTTTATTATATTTCTAATAAAATAATGTGCAATACATGATTTACTGGGAATCAGCCATGGCTCATGTAACTGGTGGTTGGACTGGCTCACGTACACCGCCTACAGGTCTTATCTTGCAGAGAGATTAAGCACTTTCTGTCCTGGTAATCTTTATACCTATGCTCTTACTGACAGATCGATTACCTTGCTTTCAGGTGCCGGCTGGGTGTTTTCCTTTGAAGTGAAGTTCTATCCCCCAGACCCCGCCCAGCTGCAGGAAGACATCACAAGGTGGGTGTAAATCCCCCCCCACAAACACACACCCCATCCCTGACCCCATCCAGCTGCAGGAAGACATCACAAGATGGGTGTAAACCTGTTGCCCCCTGGCAGTAAGAGACATCCATGTTTCCCCCTGTCATTGACAGATGGGCCCTCCTACATTTGGTGGGAGATGTGTACTTTTTGTCGTTCTCCTCAGTGTAATTCCCAGCTGCTGCCCAAGTGTATGGCTGGCTATTTATTGTCCATTTTGCACCCACAGAAAATCTTTCAACCACATACCACATGTGGTATGTGCTTGTTTCTTTTCTTCAAATGGTGCGGGCACCAAGAATGCTGAAACTTGAAATGTGACCATCAGTCATCTTTGTTATATGCTTTGTTATGTTACCATAATCAGTATATCTTCATTAACAAGGTGATTACCAAATGTCAGTTGGTACATGTATAACGTAGATAACCTAAATAACAAAAGCAAAGTATTGCTGAAATAACAGTGTTCACTGAACCCTTCACACACTTTCTATATTACCACCAGGGAAGATAACGGGCAGACTGGTTAAACTTAAGCCTTAGTTACCCCCACCACCACCAACAACACTTCCTAAGGCAGGGTTTCCGCGTATGCCCCTAATTAAGTTGCTACCACCCACACTGTGAGCTGCTTTTCCCAGAATATACCTAGTTGAATAGAAGAAATTCTTCATGGATGATCCATTGCCATGTCTTGTAACATGTTACTGGTTGTTTATTCCAGATACCAGCTGGCTCTGCAGATCAGGAACGACATCCTGTCAGGAAAGTAAGTACCCATGCAGCTGTTTCCACTGGTTCAGTGTCACAAATGTGTCAATTTCTCCAATTGGTGAAGTTATTACTCTGAACTAAAAATCAGAGCCAGTGCGTATATAGAAAAGGATAAATATATTGAAAGGGGTCAATATGTTAAACATGTCAGCACTACTTTGATTCACAGAAGTAATCTACCTGTCTATCAGTACCACAGTTTTTGTGGTTAGCCCTAGAAATACAGCTTTAATTGATGGGATGCTAAACTGCACAGTTTGTTGGACAATTTTTTATTATGCTGAACCGAAACCAGTGTCCATCTAATGTGTAACTCTGTGCTAAATAAAAGGAGTTGGTGGTTCTACGTTTCTGCATAGTCAAATGAATGTGCAGCAATTGTCACTGCACTTTGTAGTTGCACATTAAGACGTATTATTTAGTGAGTCTGTTGTGCAGACTAGACTAATTATGTCATTACATTATATGGGTGTAGAGCAGACACTCATATCCTCGTGTGGTATTTAATAGTCATCCTCCTGAGAGAGATCATTGTTGAGAAGTAACATTGAATTGAATGAAGCTTACAGAGTATATGCAATTTATCCAACAATGTTAGCCAAACCAACAGAATCTGGAAGTTGAAATAAAATTAAATCTACACATTTGCTGTAATAATGTGTATGTTCTGCTCTGCATTCATGGAGCTGTCATCAGGACTTATAATAATGCACTTTATTTTACATTTATTATCTATAAATAAATAAAATGTGCATGTTTGTGTCATCATCTCCTGAGGATTCCCGCCTCGTGTGATGTGTATTAGTAATAACGGGTGCTGCAGCAGGAGGTAAAGGGTTAATCATATGTGCATATTGTCTGGTGATGGCTGGTGTTTGTGATTGGCTTGGGGAACCGTAGAGACGGTGTAGAAGTCTGGTGGTTGACACAGCTTCCTGACTGGCGCCTGTCAGCAGGCCATGCATAAACAATGCAGGCAAACCATCACAGGCACTTGCATGTGTGTGAGCCAACAATGACCATTGATTTTTGCCAGTGTTTGCAGAATGGGTTAATGAGCATTGATGAAAAATGACATCTGCTGTTGGATGTTTTCTACCATATTGGTGATAACTTAAGGCAGGATTTCAGGTGTTGGTCAACCGTAAATTTAGTAGAGCCTTATCTGTGCTCTACATGGATATGTCCCTGTGCATGTCGCAATTGATGCCAGAGCTGTATAGATACAAAGGCTGGTTGTGTGATAACAATGACACGCTGATACACCAACATGACACTCACAACACTCTGCCTGCCTGGTGTCATTCAACCATGTCTTGAGAATAAAAAAATTGTTGGTGCCTGGGAAAATTGAATGCACGTAAAACGGAGGGTGGTGGTAACTTGATGGCTCCCACTGGTACTGGGGTGGTGGCTCCCGCTGGTACTGGGGTGGTGGCTCCCGCTGGTACTGGGGTGGTGGCACCCGCTGGTACTGGGGTGGTGGCACCCGCTGGTACTGGGGTGGTGGCCATTGTGCTTTTAATGTGAACAGAATGTCAACGTGAACAGAATGTCAACGTAATCAGAATGTCAACGTGAACAGAATGTCAACGTGTTGCATGCGCAGCGTGTTTATGGCACTTCAGCCAACCAGCAGGTTGTCATGTAATGAGCATTGTCTACAATAAAGAACAGTGGGGAGGTTGGAGAGCCCTCAGGCTTGTTTTTCTTCTTCAGACTTTAGTGCCATAAAAAACCTTTGATGTGTTTAGCATGGTTAGTTTAACAAAGAGCTGAAAGGTTGTAAAGATAATGGTGTTTACTGTGTACTATGTCTGAGGCATTTAGGTTGTGTCTCTCACAAACTGTACTAATATTAGTAGCTTTATGCAGTTGGTAGGAGGATAGCTAATGTCTGTTAATTCACACTAGTGTTCTTTGGCTGACACTCCTAGGAATGTTGGGAAGTCCACTTTTACATGTCACATCTTCACTTGTTATCTAGTCCATTACGTCCACATCCTGTGTCAAAATACATATATTTACTTTTTTTCACACAGTGTTGATATGTGATTCTGGGAAATGGGGCCTTAAACTAATGTCACTGGATCTTTGGATGAGATCCGGTATAGGCCTTGCTCACTGTGCAGGCCTTGCTCACTGTGCAGGCCTTGCTCACTGTGCAGGCCTTGCTCACTGTGCAGGCCTTGCTTCTGAAGTGTTTCATTTAATTAATCGTGGCTTAAACGTAACTGACAAGATTGGACTAATCAAGTGGAAATACTGAGGTCTCAATCTGTTATGAGGCATTTGATCAGTTCACCTTCATTTCAGCCCTGGCACCCTCTGCTTGTACTGGAGGATTCTAATTGGGGTAACCATAATCTTTGCACGTAACCCTAGCATCAAATGAAATACAGTTAGTTGCCCGTGTTAGTGAGTGTGTTGTGTTATAGACTGCCGTGTTCGTTCGTCACCCACGCCCTGCTGGGCTCCTACACAGTGCAGGCGGAGCTGGGCGACTACGACCCGGAGGAACATGGCGTCGGCATTGCTTACATTCAAGACTTCCGCTTCGCCCCCAACCAGACGGAAGAACTACTTGAGAAGATCGCAGAGCTCCACAAGACCCACAGGTAGGGAGCTTTTGGGGTGCTTCTGGGAAACTGTTCTTTGGATTCTACCCCCCACCACACACACACTCCACCCCCTGTCAGGGTTACTTTGTCAGGGGCCCTTTGTAGTGGTGCAATGTTGACCCCTCAAGGCATAGGGTTGTTATAAAATTAACTTACCCCTGGCATGGGGTAGCTGATTAGGGAAAGGGTTGTGTTGTGAACTTGGGGGCATGGGATAATCGTATGTTAGTATAAATATTTTGTCCAGGCAACAATTGCTTGTTATCAGAAATATTTTGAAAATGCAAATAAAATGGTGTTTGTTTATATTATTCATAGTGACAGATATGGGTAGGTGTTGACAACATTTATTTGCCAATGGATCAACAATGCTAGTACATTTTATAATTCATCATTATTGTGCCTGGAACTGTTTGCCATAAACTCACATGACTGTTTCTGCTACAGCAAAGCAAAGCAAAATAGTCTAATTAGAAATGATTGGCTGACGTCTGAGCCTAAGTCTGACATCACAGTTGTTATTGGTCCAGGGGACAGACTCCATCCGAAGCTGAGCTGCACTATCTGGAGAACGCCAAGAAACTGGCCATGTATGGAGTGGACCTGCACAAAGCCAGGGTACGTCTTCAATTTATCAGATTGACTTTCATTCTTGCTCTGTTTTTTTTATTTATCTTATAGCCTTGGTGTAATTGTTTTTTTTATTTATCTTATAGCCTTGGTGTAATTGTTTTTTTTATTTATCTTATAGCCTTGGTGTAATTGTTTTTTTTATTTATCTGATAGCCTTGGTGTAATTGTTTTTTTTATTTATCTGATAGCCTTGGTGTAATTGTTTTTTTTATTTATCTGATAGCCTTGGTGTAATTGTTTTTTTTATTTATCTGATAGCCTTGGTGTAATTGTTTGTTTTTGAATATGCAATTAAAATTTTTAAGTAATATAGAAAGCACTTTTTGAGCACCTCTGATAATAGTTGCATGTGGCAACATAACAATTATTTGATGGTAGCACAGCCAAAATACAACTATGGAATGAGGGCACGAAATGGGAAACAAAAAGTGTGCAACCAATGTTTTGTGTACACAGTCATTTTATTCTAAATCTATAACAAGTCATGATCTCGTGTGGGTCTAGTTTTCGGTTTGTGAAACATAAATAACCTAGTGTATGATATATGGGAGTGTAATATGCTTGGCCTAAATAGCCCAAGCATATTAGTCATTATTTCACTGAGCTGTATAGTCAGCAGTTAACTCTTGGCACTGTGGGGGGAGATGGTACCTGCAGTATTGAAGTTGCATCTAGCTGATCTAGGTAACTGTGTGGGGGGTACCTGTAGTGTTGAAGTCACATCTAGCCAATCTAGGTCATTGTGTGGGGTACCTGTAGTATTGAAATCACATCTAGCCAATTTAGGTCACTGTGGAGGAGTACCTGCAGTATTGAAATCACATCTAGCCAATTTAGGTCACTGTGGAGGAGTACCTGCAGTATTGAAATCACATCTAGCCGATCTAGGTCACTGTGGGGGAGTACCTGCAGTATTGAAATCACATCTAGCCGATCTAGGTCACTGTGGGGGAGTACCTGCAGTATTGAAATCACATCTAGCTGATCTAGGTCACTGTGTGGGGAGTACCTGCAGTATTGAAGTCACATCTAGCCAATCTAGGTCACTGTGGGGGAGTACCTGCAGTATTGAAGTCACATCTAGCCAATCTAGGTCACTGTGGGGGAGTACCTGCAGTATTGAAGTCACATCTAGCCGATCTGGGTCATTGTGTGGGGTACCTGTTGTATTGAAATTACATCTAGCCAATCTAGGTCATTGTGTGGGGAGTACCTGCAGTATTGAAGTCACATCTAGCCAATCTAGGTCACTGTGGGGGAGTACCTGCAGTATTGAAGTCACATCTAGCCAATCTAGGTCACTGTGGGGGAGTACCTGCAGTATTGAAGTCACATCTAGCCAATCTAGGTCACTGTGGGGGAGTACCTGCAGTATTGAAGTCACATCTAGCCAATCTAGGTCACTGTGGGGGAGTACCTGCAGTATTGAAGTCACATCTAGCCGATCTGGGTCATTGTGTGGGGTACCTGTTGTATTGAAATTACATCTAGCCAATCTAGGTCATTGTGTGGGGTACCTGTTGTATTGAAATTACATCTAGCCAATCTAGGTCACTGTGGGGGAGTACCTGCAGTATTGAAGTCACATCTAGCCAATCTAGGTCATTGTGTGGGGTACCTGTTGTATTGAAATTACATCTAGCCAATCTAGGTCACTGTGGGGGAGTACCTACAGTATTGAAGACACATCTAGCCGATCTAGGTCACTGTGGGGGGGTACCTGAGGTACTGAAGTCACATCTAGCCTATCTATAAAATAACAAGTAAAATATGAATAATTCTGAATTAATGTTTGAATTTGCTCGCATATGAAGACTGGAGTGTAACCTCTCTATTTGAACGGGGCTTTGGCTAACACATGATCTGTATGATTTGATGTTTCTAGGACTCCGAGAACCTTGAGATCATGCTGTGTTACATTGTAGGACACTGAGAACCTTGAGATCATGCTGGGCGTGTGTTACATTGTAGGACTCTGAGAACCTTAAGTTCATGCTGGGCGTGTGTTACATTGTAGGACTCTGAGAACCTTGAGATCATGCTGTGTTACACTGTAGGACACTGAGAACCTTGAGATCAAGCTAGGCGTGTGTTACATTGTAGGACACTGAGAACCTTGAGATCATGCTGGGTGTGTGTTACATTGTAGGACACTGAGAACCTTGAGATCATGCTGGGTGTGTGTTACATTGTAGGACTCTGAGAACCTTGAGATCATGCTGGGCATGTGTTACATTGTAGGACTCTGAGAACCTTGAGATCATGCTGTGTTACACTGTAGGACACTGAAAACCTTGAGATCATGCTGTGTTACATTGTAGGACTCTGAGAACCTTGAGATAATGCTGGGCGTGTGTTACACTGTAGGACTCTGAGAACCTTGAGATCATGCTGGGCGTGTGTTACACTGTAGGACTCTGAGAACCTTGAGATCATGCTGGGCATGTGTTACACTGTAGGACACTGAGAACCTTGAGATCATGCTGGCCGTGTGTTACATTGTAGGACTCTGAGAACCTTGAGATCATGCTGGGCGTGTGTTACATTGTAGGACTCTGAGAACCTTGAGGTCATGCTGTGTTACACTCTAGGACACTGAGAACCTTGAGATCATGCTGTGTTACATTGTAGGACTCTGAGAACCTTGAGATCATGCTGGGCGTGTGTTACACTGTAGGACTCTGAGAACCTTGAGATCATGCTGGGCGTGTGTTACACTGTAGGACTCTGAGAACCTTGAGATCATGCTGGGCGTGTGTTACACTGTAGGACTCTGAGAACCTTGAGATCATGTTGGGTGTGTGTTACATTGTAGGACTCCGAGAACCTTAAGATCATGCTGTGTTACATTGTAGGACTCTGAGAACCTTGAGATCATGCTGGGCGTGTGTTACACTGTAGGACTCTGAGAACCTTGAGATCATGCTGGGCATGTGTTACACTGTAGGACACTGAGAACCTTGAGATCATGCTGGCCGTGTGTTACATTGTAGGACTCTGAGAACCTTGAGATCATGTTGGATGTGTGTTACATTGTAGGACACTGAGAACCTTGAGATCATGCTGTGTTACATTGTAGGACTCTGAGAACCTTGAGATAATGCTGGGCGTGTGTTACATTGTAGGACTCTGAGAACCTTGAGATCATGTTGGGTGTGTGTTACATTGTAGGACTCCGAGAACCTTGAGATCATGCTGTGTTACATTGTAGGACTCTGAGAACCTTGAGATCATGCTGGGCGTATGTGCGAGTGGACTGCTTGTCTACCGGGATAGATTAAGGATCAACCGCTTCGCTTGGCCAAAGATCCTGAAGATCTCCTACAAGAGGAACAACTTCTACATCAAGATCCGACCTGGAGAGGTGGGAAATGATGCACTGTATCTACAGATCATCGAACAATAATGCCTAATGAGCTTAAATATGTGCAGTTTATGTCGAAGGTTGTTTGATGTTACTGCAAGCATTTTACCCAATATTATATTCTTGCCAAGACTTGTAATCCAGTTGTCTATACAATTTACGTACATAGTTTTGCAAACATCTGAATAAGTTGCATATTGCAATGTAGATGTTGACTGTCGTGTTGTGTGCTACTGCAATGTAGATGTTGACTGTCATGTTGTGTGCTACTGCAATGTAGATGTTGACTGTCATGTTGTGTGCTACTGCAATGTAGATGTTGACTGTCATGTTGTGTGCTACTGCAATGTAGATGTTGACTGTCATGTTGTGTGCTACTGCAATGTAGATGTTGACTGTCGTGTTGTGTGCTACTGCAATGTAGATGTTGACTGTCGTGTTGTGTGCTACTGCAATGTAGATGTTGACTGTCATGTTGTGTGCTACTGCAATGTAGATGTTGACTGTCGTGTTGTGCGCTACTGCAATGTAGATGTTGACTGTCATGTTGTGTGCTACTGCAATGTAGATGTTGACTGTCGTGTTGTGTGCTACTGCAATGTAGATGTTGACTGTCATGTTGTGTGCTACTGCAATGTAGATGTTGACTGTCATGTTGTGTGCTACTGCAATGTAGATGTTGACTGTCATGTTGTGTGCTACTGCAATGTAGATGTTGACTGTCATGTTGTGTGCTACTGCAATGTAGATGTTGACTGTCATGTTGTGTGCTACTGCAATGTAGATGTTGACTGTCATGTTGTGCGCTACTGCAATGTAGATGTTGACTGTCGTGTTGTGTGCTACTGCAATGTAGATGTTGACTGTCATGTTGTGTGCTACTGCAATGTAGATGTTGACTGTCATGTTGTGCGCTACTGCAATGTAGATGTTGACTGTCATGTTGTGTGTTTCAGTTTGAGCAGTTTGAGAGCACAATAGGCTTCAAGTTGGACAGTCACCGCATGGCAAAGAGACTGTGGAAGACGGCCGTGGAGCACCACACATTCTTCAGGTGGGACCTCATGTCCACATGGGGGCTTTAGTGTTTTAGCAAAGAAAATAGCTAATGTTGTAGAGGTGCCATGTTTTGATCATATATCTAGATGACACATCTAGAAAGGCATGTTTGTAAAATGTTACTTGTGGCATAAGAATGATTAGTCCCTTTAGTGCTCTCGTGTTGTTAAGACTGATTAGTCCCTTTAGTGCTCTCATGTTGTTAAGACTGATTAGTCCCTTTAGTGCTCTCGTGTTGTTAAGACTGATTAGTCCCTTTAGTGCTCTCGTGTTGTTAAGACTTATTAGTCCCTTTAGTGCTCTCGTGTTGTTAAGACTTATTAGTCCCTTTAGTGCTCTCGTGTTGTTAAGACTGATTAGTCCCTTTAGTGCTCTCGTGTTGTTAAGACTTATTAGTCCCTTTAGTGCTCTCGTGTTGTTAAGACTGATTAGTCCCTTTAGTGCTCTCGTGTTAAGACTGATTAGTCCCTTTAGTGCTCTCGTGTTGTTAAGACTGATTAGTCCCTTTAGTGCTCTCGTGTTAAGAGTGATTAGTCCCTTTAGTGCTCTCGTGTTGAGAGTGATTAGTCCCTTTAGTGCTGTTGTGTTGTTAAGCGTGATTAGTCCCTTTAGTGCTCTTGTGTTGTTAAGAGTGATTAGTCCCTTTAGTGCTCTCGTGTTGTTAAGACTGATTAGTCCCTTTAGTGCTCTCGTGTTGTTAAGACTGATTAGTCCCTTTAGTGCTCTCGTGTTAAGAGTGATTAGTCCCTTTAGTGCTCTCGTATTGTTAAGAGTGATTAGTCCCTTTAGTGCTCTCGTGTTGAGAGTGATTAGTCCCTTTAGTGCTCTCGTGTTAAGAGTGATTAGTGCTCTTGTGTTGTTAAGAGTGATTAGTCCCTTTAGTGCTCTTGTGTTGTTAAGCGTGATTAGTCCCTTTAGTGCTCTTGCGTTGTTAAGAGTGATTAGTCCCTTTAGTGCTCTCGTGTTGTAAAGAGTGATTAGTCGCTTTAGTGCTCTCATGTTGTTAAGACTGATTAGTCCCTTTAGTGCTCTCGTGTTGTTAAGACAGATTAGTCCCTTTAGTGCTCTCGTGTTGTTAAGACTTATTAGTCCCTTTAGTACTCTCGTGTTAAGAGTGATTAGTCCCTTTAGTGCTCTTGTGTTGTTAAGAGTGATTAGTCCCTTTTGTGCTCTCGTGTTGTTAAGAGTGATTAGTCCCTTTAGTGCTCTCGTGTTGTAAAGAGTGATTAGTCCCTTTAGTGCTCTCGTGTTGTTAAGAGTGATTAGTCCCTTTAGTGGTCTCGTGTTGTTAAGAGTGATTAGTTCCTTTAGTGGTCTCATGTTGTTAAGAATGATTAGTCCCTTTAGTGCTCTTGTGTTGTTAAGAGTGATTAGTCCCTTTAGTGCTTTCGTGTTGTTAAGAATGATTAGTCCCTTTAGTGCTCTCATGTTAAGAATGATTAGTCCCTTTAGTGCTCTCGTGTTGTTTTGTTCAGAATGGCATTGTTGACATAATTGGTACTGAAAGCATTTTGTTGTTGTGATGAGATTAAAATGGATTCTAATTGATTGGAGTGACTGAATTGACTGATTGTGTCTCCAGACTGAGGGAGCCAGAACCCCCACTGAAGGCTGGCTTTTTCCCACGTTTCGGGTCCAAGTTCCGTTACTCCGGCCGCACACAGTACCAGACCCGCCAGGCTGCAGCCGGCATCAGCCGCCCCACACCCTACTTCGACCGGTCAGCACCCAGACGCTTCTCTGGCACACGCAGCATGGACGGAGGTCAGTAGGTCACATGTCCACCCTGCTTCTGTCTGGTTTGTCTGGGCATGCATCTCGGGTAAAGGACATGTATGTTGTTATTGTTTGTACAAGGCTTTGTCATTTTTATTAAGATGGATGTGAATGTGCTGCTTGTTTGGCCAGATAAAAAAGTTTATAGTTAAACTGATTATTAGGCAACAGCATTGTGACTTGTGACGATGTGGCAATGTCACCAGGGGAATTTTGCATGTCTTTGTATGAAAACATTGATATGAGGTTTGTTGTACACCTATTACAATCATGGCCTCGGGGCTTGAATATGAACTTTATGCAGTGCTGTAAGGGTTTTTGATCATCCTGTTAATTACTTAAATAATTTTATTATCACAAGTGTCACTTTGACTTTGTTATCTTAAATTTTGACCCCATGATGACAGTTGAAATTACTTTCTTGCCTGCTGTAACATTTCTGTTGAACCCTGCATGTCCCGGCATATAGAACTCTGGCAGCCCAGCCTTCCTTACTTGGTGCCTTCAACACTGACTGCACTGTATTGCAAGGTATCTTTCAGGTATTTAGTTTCTTAGGAAACCCTTCTCAGCTTGCCATAGACTCCATGGTACAGACTGGAAACTGCTTACACTGTATGCTTAGAGACGGTAGAACTATGTTGGGTACATACAAAAGCAATAGTTAAAACTAGAGCAATCTGGTAGTTAATGCAGACAGTAGTTGGATTGTTTGTAGTCACCCTGTGTGTTTGCCAGTAATGAGTGTAAAGCCAGCAAGAGACAGGCAGCATGACCATAATCATCTCTTGGTGATTATGCAGCTAATTTGCAGAATGCCCGTAGCTGTACTGTCAACAGTGTGACTGCAGTAAGTCGCAGTGATGTCTTTCTTTCTAGGGGGTGTAGGCACTCTGTCTGAGCCCGCTTTGAGTGACTCAACACCAGGTACCCGACAGTAGACTTGCTTCCTGCCGTAGATAGCGTCCTCTGTCTCTTGTTGTGTCTGTCTATGTCACTGTGTGAAACTGTTTCATACAGGTCCTGTGTTGGTGTGGTCTGTGTTGGTTTGTAAGTCGGTCGCTGCCACAGAGAACTGCGTGCATTATGAGCGTGGAACTGCGTGCATTATGAGCATGGAACTGCTTGCGTTATGAGCGTGGAACTGCGTGCGTTATGAGCGTGGAACTGCGTGCGTTATGAGCGTGGAACTGCATGTGTTATGAGCGTGGAACTGCTTGCGTTATGAGCGTGGAACTGCGTGCGTTATGAGCGTGGAACTGCGTGAGTTATGAGCGTGGAACTGCTTGCATTATGAGCGTGGAACTGCGTGCGTTATGAGCGTGGAACTGCTGGCTTTTGTTAACGATGGTGCTTCATATTACAGTTTAGCTTTACAGATGACGCACTCAATGTGCAGGAGGCAATTGCTTGCATGTCCTTGTGGCAGACAGCTTTAGACTGACAAGGTGTTGCTTTTATGTTTATGTATGCTCACTTATTTATTTCTGTTTCTTGAAGAAGATTTATCATTTTGCTGCTGTTAATTAGTGCAAGATGCATGCTACATTTTTACTGACTGTTATTCTTTTTTAGTAATGAATTTGAGTTGTTTGAAGATGATGCTGTAGCTGTTGTTGAATCCTAACCTGCCTGTTGTCAGTTATGATATTCTCATACAGCCTGTATTTCTTGCTTCTAATAGCATCCAGGCTGTTGTGTAGTGATGTCTGACGCTACGTTTTCTCTTGTTACTTTGCGTTACTTGTAGCTAACTGCCAAGAATGTTGTGCATTGTAAATGTTTTTGCAATTGGTGTTTTATTTTGTGAAGTTACCTCTCCAAAGTAGCTTACTTGTGAAAGATGTCTGTACATTGACGTCTCCAGGGCTTTGTAAACTTGTTTCTTATTGATATCTTTCTTTGGTACAATTGTCTCTCCTAAATTGCTTTGTTGGGAAACATGTTCCTTGGAGCCAGGATCAAGCTGTTGTAAACACGACTAGATTGACATTCTGGTTTCATGGAATGGGAAATTTGACATTTTTACCTCAAGAAAATTTTTATTACCTCAAGAAACTTTCTTGAGGTGAAAACAATATCAAATCTTTAACTGGAATTTTAGTTTATTAAATCTGCTGCTCCAAAGTGACTTCAGTGGTAAAAGGACCTTTTGTGGTAGACCAAAACTAAGTCTTATAAGTGCTCTGAAGCTTGGTGAATGTGACTTCAGTTTATGCAGCTTCTTACTAAGCCTGTATGCGTGCCTCTGAATGTACATAGGCTGGTTGTCTTCTTACTAAGCCTGTATGCGTGCCTCTGAATGTACATAGGCTGGTTGTCTTCTTACTAAGCCTGTATGCGTGCCTCTGAATGTACATAGGCTGGTTGTCTTCTTACTAAGCCTGTATGCGTGCCTCTGAATGTACATAGGCTGGTTGTCTTCTTACTAAGCCTGTATGCGTGCCTCTGAATGTACATAGGCTGGTTGTCTTCTTACTAAGCCTGTATGCATGCCTCTGAATGTACACAGGCTGGTTGTCTTCTTACTAAGCCTGTATGCGTGCCTCTGAATGTACACAGGCTGGTTGTCTTCTTACTAAGCCTGTATGCGTGCCTCTGAATGTACACAGGCTGGTTGTCTTCTTACTAAGCCTGTATGCGTGCCTCTGAATGTACACAGGCTGGTTGTCTTCTTACTAAGCCTGTATGCGTGCCTCTGAATGTACGTAGGCTGGTTGTCTTCTTACTAAGCCTGTATGCGTGCCTCTGAATGTACGTAGGCTGGTTGTCTTCTTACTAAGTCTGTATGCGTGCCTCTGAATGTACCTAGGCTGGTTGTCTTCTTACTAAGCCTGTATGCGCAGGGCACGAAATAAGCGGTATCGCATCGCATTTTGTGATGCATATATTGCGGTTTGCGGTTTTTGTATCGCAAACTTTGTGATGCAATATTCGTGAATAGTTTTGTTTTGATCAAGCGGTAACTCGTAGCGCGAAACGGAAATGCAGTTTCACCAGTGTATAGTCCCCTAGTGCAATACTTGCTAAAGGGGTTACATCAATTCGTTTGCACGTGTGTGGCAGCATACGGAGTTGTTTCGAATTGCAGGCTCAGAGATTCCGCTAGCCTATGAAATATTCTGGTACCCGGTACGGCAACGGATTTTTTTCCGGTACGAGGCAAACGTCTACCGGTACCCAGTCTTTCCGAAAACAGAACGACGCTGCTAACGCACACAAAACACCTGCAATGATGTCTGCGAGTTCAAAACGTAGCATCCTATATACGTTGTACACCAGTCGAAATTACAGGCGTTTGCAGTCGCAACAATAAATTTTACGATGATCAGTGCTCCTGATTAAGCATCACGGTAACTGCCGCCGGAGTCTGTAATCTGTTGCGAAATCTAAGGGTGCTTACTACAACTATCCAGCCACTCATATCTCGGAGTCAAATTGGATTCCAAATTAACCTGGACAAATCACGTCACTGACATAACTTCAAAATCTTCTAAATTTTTAGGCATGATTAAACGAACTCTTGGCCCATGTAAACCCGAAGTTAAACAAACAGCCTACAACATGCTAATCCAGCCAAAACTCAAGTACTCGTCACCCATATGGAATCCTCACACCATTTCACAAGTTAAAAGCCTTGAAAGAGTACAACACTGCTGCCAGATTTGTTAAAAATTATTACAGACGGAACACAAATCCAGCAGATCTAATTACTGCCCTTGGATGGCCAACCCTCGAACGAAGACGTATTATTAAACAAGCCACAACCTTCTACAAATTTCGAAATAACATTAACATAAAAAATCCAAAATCATTTCAAGAAGCTATTATGAAACTCCCTTTCACCACACCTCCTCACCTAAACTGCCTTTAAAACACAGTGCTCAGCGTAAACTTATCCATGGTGTATGGAGACTGTCTATGTGTGCATGTGGCAGCGACAGTATCCATACACATAACCAACCTAGTAAAAATGTTCGTTTAACATCCTATACATAAAATAAATAAAACTATCAGATAAAAACCATTTCAACAACATTAAAGATACTAGCCTTTTAGTTGTATGTACCACCCACAGCGCATGCGCACAGTCCACCACAAACTCCTGCGTTAGCCCAAGTTTGGGCTGTTTGGAGTATAACCACTTGAGACTGTTTACCATAGAAATTGACCCCTGGGCCTGGCTCCCCTTGCAAGACAAACGCCTGAATCCAATCACAGCCCAACTTGTTTATATGGTAATTATCATCTAGCCATTAAGGCGAAAGGCGGGAAAACATAGGGAGTAACCCCATCACTTGTTGGGTTGACACTGCAATAAACAAATGGATGCAATCGTTCATGGCGTATAGACTAGCTATAGTGGCAGAGGTCAGAGCGGGAGACAACTTGATCTTAGAAGAAATCATGTTTTTTTGGTGCGCATTTTGAATATTCCGTACAACATTTTAACATATGTTGCCGCTGGATGTGTTTTCTGAAGAAAAAAGTATAAATTATTATTTTATTTGTAACAAAGATACCAACCCTCCCAATTTCACATTCAACTCCCAATTCCCGATATGCCATTTTATAGCATCAAAACCTCCCGATAACAACGCCTTTTCCCATTAATTAAAAAAAAAAGCACTGCGAAGTAGTTTTATATACCACCAACAGCTGAGTGTATTGCTCTAGTAATTAGTGCCTGGGAACAGCGCGCTGTCTCAATTCCCAAAATATTTGCATTACGGTCGTTGACAACATTATAACCACATCAAAGCCAAGGCATCATCGACCACACGCATGAATGTATCACAAGTAATCTGCTATACAAAAATGCTATGCAAAATTCATGTTTGCTATGCAAAACTCATTTTGCATAGCAATAATTGCTGTGCAATTTTTTAGATTTATTTCGTGCCCTGATGCGTGCCTCTGAATGTACGTAGGCTGGTTGTCTTGTGGGTGATGCAATTGGATGATAACATCAGTGTGTTAATTTGTGTATAGGATGTTTAAAAAGTTAGTAATTTCAATTACAATTCCAGGGTGAAGTTCAGTATGGAAGCCTGACATTCTGGCACACATTTGGTTGAAATATTCAATTCCATAGTCTGCTCATTCATGAGTTGTGATTGTCCTGGTCACTTTGTGGACTCAGTGACCTCCTCTGATGGGGCAGTGTAATCAGTTTATCCGGTCACTTGCCTGTATTCCAAACTTGACCGTTCATGTTACTTTCAATGTCGGACATCCTAGTTGGAGCCAGCTGTAAGTTTGAAAATGACCAACCCATGGAATGTCAACAATTTCGCGACCAAGTAAGGGTTCATGACTGATCACCCTACCCCTTCTGTTGTAGGTCCTGGGGCCTATAGTTGCAACACCACTGAGCGCTCAGAGTTGTACCGACCCAACGATTCACGGACAGCTACCCTTGACCTCAAGGGTCGGCGTGGCCGCCAGGGTTCAGTGCCGTTTGCTGACACCGAGGATGATCGCAATCTGGTGGACCCCAATAACCCAGACAGGGACGAGGTTTGTGACAGTTTTTGGTTTTATTTATCATAAATTTGTGTGCATACATAGTG
Source organism: Lamellibrachia satsuma (assembly GCA_033239005.1). Lineage (NCBI taxonomy): Eukaryota > Metazoa > Annelida > Polychaeta > Sabellida > Siboglinidae > Lamellibrachia > Lamellibrachia satsuma. The sequence goes on from BSQZ01000007.1 coordinate 1,927,298, forward strand.
TGTTTTGAAATTTACATCATTTATTACTTCATCCTTTTTATGCAACGTTCAAGTGTTCATACATTTTAAAGTCAACAGTGTTTCAGTGATTGAAAGCAGTTATCACGTTTATATGTACTACAAGCCTCTATCCCATGATGCAATAGCAGTACAGGTCACATGACTCTGTTCAGTTGTCGTCGTCGCCGTCGTCAGGTGTTTTCGAACCTGAGCATTGCAGTAGTGCGCCCATGTTGGGGGCTGGTCGAACTCAGTCCCTCGGCTCTCTGGCCCGCCGCAACCACGCCCTCACTGGCAACGTCCAGCAGGAGAACATGAAGTGGGCAGTCAAGGTGCTCACACTTGTCACCAGAGTGCGCTGCATGTTACTGTTCCGCCCACATCGTTGTTGATTGCTACTAACCATTTTCGTTCACTTGTAGATTTTTGTTGTCATAACATGATGTGGCAGTTATTGTCTATGTGTTCAGTGCAGGGTTCTCTCAGGTGTCTGTGTGTCCAGTGCAAGGTTGTCACAGGCGTCTATGTGTTCAGTGCGAGGTTCTCTCAGGTGTCTGTGTGTCCAGTGCAAGGTTGTCACAGGTGTCTGTGTGTTCAGTGCGAGGTTCTCTCAGGTGTCTGTGTGTTCAGTGCGAGGTTCTCACTGAACACACACATGCCTGTGACAACCTTGCACTGAACACACAGACACCTGTGCAAGGTTGTCACAGGTGTCTGTGTGTTCAGTGTAAGGTTCTCACAGGCGTCTATGTGTTCAGTGCGAGGTTCTCACTGAACACACACACGCCTGTGACAACCTTGCACTGGACACACAGACACCTGTGCAAGGTTGTCACAGGTGTCTGTGTGTTCAGTGTAAGGTTCTCACAGACGCCTGTGTGTCCAGTGTAAGGTTCTTGCAGACGTGTATCATCCTGGTTGCCTGTCTACCTGCACGCTTTGCTTTATTTACCCTCATTTTCTGACCAGGGCAAATAAGTTTTGAATTTTTTTGCATCCCAACTTCAGATTTTTCATTTCTGTTTACTTATCATAGAGAGCTCGCTATCTCTAACTGGTGAATTGTGCTAACTTGACTTAGCGTTAACTCATCCATCATGTTCTATTTACTGTGCTGAAATACTTAAATAAGTAATGGTTGCATGGTGTTGAAAACAAACATGTTTTGTTTACAAATTGCAGTGCATCTCCCTTTGGTAATTGATATTAGTTGCACGTGTTATTGTTTACAAATTATGGTTAGTATCTTTAATAATTAACATTAATTTAGTATGCAGTGTTTGTTTAGAAATGTCAAGGTGTGGATTGAATTCTCAGAAATTTGATTTACAAAGTTTAAACACTAACACAGATGAAGTGTTCTATCTTATTTATATTTATTTTATCTTTATTAGTTAACTCAACTCTTTATTTCCTGATGAAAATAATAATATACCTTTTAAAGAATCTGAAAAATTTTGAAATGGAAAAGGAGAAAGCAGACATGCATTACTTATTATCACTCATTGCTCACTAAGACATGTAACAATAGAAATGCAGTCTACCAGTTATTAAATTTAATGTCTAAACACTGTTTAAACACTAGCAAATTAAGATGTTCTCTCTTTAGTATACTTTATTTTATTTTATTACAAAATCATAACTCGCTAAGACATGTAACAGTAGAAACACTGTTCCTTGGATCTATGACATTCTAGTAACTGTGGAGGACAACAACTGGTTGCAGGAAGGAACTAAGCCCAAGATTGTTGTCAACCTGGACAAGAACGGCCGGGTGCTGTCCTTGAGACGTCTGCCTGTGGTCGATGACAGTTGTGTCCAGTCGTGGGGACAAGGCCATCGTGTCACCGAGGTGGCTGGTGACACTCAGTTGTCAGCATGACCTTTGTGTTTCACTTTGTATTGTACCTACCAATGTCCTGCAGCCCCAATGAGCCTTGCTTAAATGTCTTATATTGGTCAAATTTGGGTTTATAATCCATTATTCTATATATAAAATGTGTGCATGACTTTCATAAAATTTTTATCATTTATGATGCACATTCTGGGACACGATGGGACAATTTGCAGTCGTTTCAGGTTTTATAATAATTTCTGTGTACAAGATATTTTAGTATAATTTTTATTCTTAAGTTGGACCCAGTTGTTCATTAAATTATGCGGCTTTCCACAAGAAACACCATTTGTAATTAACACATTTGTATATGCAAACCTGGACTGCATAGCTACAGAGTTCCAGGGTGATTTAGGCCCATCTCAGTTAAAAAGTTGGGGCAGCATGTGACATTGTTAAACCATGCATCACTTCTAACACTCCACGCATGTCCTTTTTCAGAGCTGTCATGGTTGCTGAGACACGCTGCCATGATGTTTTCTTTCAGTTTGTTTACTGTCTAAACTGTTCACACACGGCCTTCTTTGATCATGTAACAGCAGTGTAGTAGTTTGAAAAATCAAAGTTAAATTGGAGATTTATTTTTGAGTAAACAATTCTAGGCAGTAGTTTTCCTTAAAAATTCAACTATACATTTCACAGTTCCAGGGTTGTGAGGGTAACGAAAAGTTTTGGAACGTTGTGAGAACGTTTACTTTGCTGTGAAGATCCTAGAAGGTTTTGTAGAAGTAACAGTTTTATATGCTAACAATTGTACAACTACTAACTCTGAATGAGTGTGAAGATTGATGTTGTTGTTTGTATACCTAACCCTTTGTGTTGCCATGGCTACTGTGTAGGGTGGTAAGGTGACTGTGCTCGCTGGCACAGGACCAGACGCGTCGCGTGTCGCCTACGTCAAGACAGTGAAGCCAGGCCAAGGTGGACCATACGATCAGGTAGGCTGGATGACAGCCTTTGCAGCAGTCATCTTACTGCTAAGATTCTATACTTTTAAATTCAGTATTCGTTCCAAGTTTTAGTGGAATGTTAATGTAACAGTTGCCATGGTAGTTTTTTATTGAATTACCATTAAGCGTGTGACATATTTCCCTGTTAACTACTAGTCAAAGGCTACGTAAACAGTAATCTGTATGGACACTCCAGTAATGAATTTCACAGTGACTCGAATGACAGGAAATGGTGTGAAATAAAACAAAGAAAACTTGTTTTGTCTCAAGGTACTCCTCTTGAAACCCATAGGGTACCTGACTTATACCAACTGTTGGAAATATAGTGTGCCTTGACTAAGTTGTATAAAGAATCTCTATTTGGAGGCAGCAAAAATAGGAATATATTTGTTAAAGGTAAAATTTATTGTGTGGTTCAAATGAGGGACGTGTTGTATTTCTGATAGGGCCCCTATAGCCCTACTAGCGACCCATTTGGAGATCAAGGTCGCGCCGGTGGCATGAGCCCTGACGGTCGGCCACGTGACCAGTATGGCAACATTATCATTCCCGAGGGCTCGGGAGACGGGCAGCCAAGGGACCAGTATGGAAACCTCCTTTACGGTGACGGCACTATGCCCCGCGATCAGTACGGAAACCCAATGAGAGAGGGTGCTGGTGACGGTCAACTGCCACGTGACCAGTATGGCAACATCATCACGACTGACGTGAACGGCGAGCCACTAATGGACGGGCAACCTCGTGACGCTGCTGGAAACATAATTGTCACGAAGAATGTCTATATCACTACGACTTCAAGGAATGACAATGCCATGAAGGTTTAGCTTGTTCTTACTCACCAGCAACGTGTCTGTCTGCATTTAATTTGCTGCCTTTTTTACTAACACCTGTTTTTTTGTAGAGCTTGTTTTTTCTGTTACTTTACATTGTGACCAGCTGTTCTGGGTGTTGAACATGGGATGACTTGACTCACTGTCGGGCACGTAGTTTGACTTGTACAAAGGTGCTTGTTGTCTGCACAGTTTGTTGTGTTTAATTTTGCTGTTGTGTGTTTTTTTTTTTGCATCTGTTACTATTTAACTTGACATTCAGTTAATGCTTCGCTTGCATCTAGATCAATGCTGAAAGCTTTCTTTTATAAATATGCTGTTTGTGAAATTGCATTTTTCTTGTGGGTAAACAAGTTCTTTAAATGAATACCTTTATATGGTTTGTGTAATGTCATTTGCCGTTAGAGAATCAATGCTTCATCCAATATTTACTTGGCCTTTCTAGCTTGCTTCAGCTCATATGGCATATGTAATGTGACAGTAATTATTGCTTACAAAGCTTGCATTATTTGCCTTCAAAACATTGTTTTTATAATGTATGATTAATACTTTGCAACAAAGTTTACTTTAAAATATAAAAAAATGTATGTATTGTTATATAAATATATTGTTATATGATATATATATATATATATATATATATATATATATATATATATATTATATATATATATATATATACATACTATATATTGTTATATAAATGACATAATATAAGCCAAAATGTATGCTGTATACTTTGTATAAAACCATAGTACTTTATATTGCATAAAGTCATCTTAATTATCTTGTAATTATCTTGTAATTATCACAGCAAATTTTATTTATAAATCCTATTTCTTGCCACAAATGTATGATGTAATGAGGTTGAGTGTGGTAACGTGTTGGGTGCTTGCAGGGTGATGACGGTCTACCCCCGACCCAAGAGGACCACTTCGCCAGCATGGGGCGCAGCGGCCTGGGTCCCCAGGGCGAGGGCCAGTGGGACGGTTCTGGTTACACCACAACCTCCAGCAAAACAGTAATACAGCAGACGACCACGAGCCAGGGCGCCAGCACCGTCCAGACTACGGTCAGTGTGTTACCCTTGACCCATTCACCTGTCCCCTCTGTAGCTGTGGCTTTGCATCCTCTGTGTGTGTGAAACGTGTCTGTGGATAGAAGAAACGCTGCTCTAGCGGAATCATCCCATTGCTCGGGTTCTGTGTAACATCAGTGCCGATGTTTCTCCAGTAAAAGTTTGGAGAATTTGTAATGCATGAGACATTCAGAGCCTGTGTATACTGGGATGATTTGTAATGGTTGATGTTTAACATGTGGGTCTGTGATAGTTCCCATAAAGACATTGTGACCTTAGTTAAATGTTTTGTGTCATCTGCTGTGTCACACCTACGTAGACCATGACTGGTGGCTGTGGTGTCCTTGCTGTGTGCGTGGCATGTCTGGGTGTGTGGCCACCTTCAGGTGTCTGGTGGCCATCTTATATCCTGTAGTGTGTCGTAGTTTGTTCAACTTACCCCACAGTAGACCGCCCTAAGTCTAGTTCTATCAAGATGGTGACAAAGGCGAGAAACCTGGCTGCAGAGAACCAGTGCATTGGTGGTACAGAGAGAGAAGCCGTGTATTGTTGCAGAGAGAGTGTATTGGTACGGAGAGAGAGGCAGTGTATTGTTGCAGAGAGAGTGTATTGATACGGAGAGAGAGGCAGGGTATTGTTGCAGAGAGAGTGTATTGATACGGAGAGAGAGGCAGGGTATTGTTGCAGAGAGAGTGTATTGGTACGGAGAGAGAGGCAGTGTATTGTTGCAGAGAGAGTGTATTGTTGCAGAAAGAGTGTATTGGTACAGAGAGAGAGAGAGAGAGAGGCAGTGTATTGTTGCAGAGAGAGTGTATTGGTACGGAGAGAGAGGCAGTGTATTGTTGCAGAGAGAGTGTATTGGTACGGAGAGAGAGGCAGTGTATTGTTGCAGAGAGAGTGTATTGGTACGGAGAGAGAGGCCGTATATTGTTGCAGAGAGAGTATTGGTACGGAGCGGAGAGGCAGTGTATTGGTACAGAGAGAGGCAGTGTATTGTTGCAGAGAGAGTGTATTGGTACAGAGAGAGAGAGAGAGAGGCAGTGTATTGTTGCAGAGAGAGTGTATTGGTACAGAGAGAGAGGCAGTGTATTGTTGCAGAGAGAGTGTATTGATACGGAGAGAGAGGCAGTGTATTGTTGCAGAGAGAGTGTATTGGTACGGAGAGAGAGGCAGTGTATTGTTGCAGAGAGAGTGTATTGGTACAGAGAGAGGCAGTGTATTGTTGCAGAGAGAGTGTATTGGTACGGAGAGAGAGGCCGTGTATTGTTGCAGAGAGAGTGTATTGGTACGGAGCGGAGAGGCAGTGTATTGGTACAGAGAGAGGCAGTGTATTGTTGCAGAGAGAGTGTATTGGTACAGAGAGAGAGGCAGTGTATTGTTGCAGAGAGAGTGTATTGGTACGGAGAGAGAGGTAGTGTATTGTTGCAGAGGGAGTGTATTGGTACGGAGAGAGAGGCAGTGTATTGTTGCAGAGAGAGTGTATTGGTACGGAGAGAGAGGCAGTGTATTGTTGCAGAGAGAGTGTATTGGTACGGAGAGAGAGGCCGTGTATTGTTGCAGAGAGAGTGTATTGGTACAGAGAGAGGCAGTGTATTGTTGCAGAGAGAGTGTATTGGTACGGAGAGAGAGGCAGTGTATTGTTGCAGAGAGAGTATATTGGTACGGAGAGAGAGGCAGTGTATTGGTACAGAGACAGGCAGTGCATTGGTGCAGAGAGAGAGAGAGGGGCGGTGCATTGTTGCAGAGGGGCAGTATATTGGTGCAGAGAGAGAGGCAATGTATTGGTGCAGAGAGAGGGGAGGGAGAGAGAGAGGCAGTGCATTGGTGCAGAAAGAGAGAGGGGCAGTGTATTGGTGCAGAGAGAGAGAGGGGCGGTGCATTGGTGCAGAGAGAGAGAGGGGGGCGGTGCATTGGTGCAGAGAGAGAAGCAGTGTATTGGTGCAGAGAGAGAGAGGCAGTGTATTGGTGCAGAGAGGGGGGCAGTGTATTGGTGCAGAGAGAGGGGGGCAGTGTATTGGTGCAGAGAGAGAGGGGGTGGTGCACTGGTGCAGAGAGAGGGGGGAGGCAGTGCATTGGTGCAGAGAGAGGGGCAGTGTATTGGTACAGAATTATACTATCTATCTATCAAAGTCTTAGAGGAGTCTCTTGACCCTATTTGTTTGTTTACCGTAATATATACCATGTTTACTTCCAACCATATACACTTGTATTATTTAAAATTATAATTTAACATGGATATATATGTATTATGTGAGGTCAAATAAAGCATTTCTTCTGATAACCTTGGAAGTAAAAAAAATTTGTCATTACATAAAAAAATGTCCACCTTTCATTAATTACAAAACAGTATGCAAATGGTGGATATTACCTGAAAATATTGTGTATTAATATTACAAGATTAAGATTAATTAAAGATAAGAACATTAATTCTCACTACTAATGAGTAAAGCTAGGTTTACATTAGGTCATATTGTCGCATGTGACGAGCCGATGCCATCGTGTGCGACCAGATTGCAACTTGATCATCCCGTCTAAACTGCACGTTGCTATGACGTCACCTGAAATAGAACTGATCCTATTTTGAAGCAATGACGTGTGCGATATGAAACAGCCTTGATGTTTTCTAATGATGTAGCCATCGCCTCGTCATGGTGATGATATCGCCTCGTGTAAACTGATCTTTAGGGTGCAGCTACTGGCTCCTGAGGTGACACCAAAGCAAGCTCTGGCAGCATCTGTGGTGACTTGTGGCAAGTTTGTGTCATCGGCATGGCGTGATGCTGCCTGTAGGCAGCTCCACCTAGTGGTGTATCTAGTGCATGGCTGGTTAGTGAATGAAGGCAACTTGTTTGCTTTGGTTTTAGCCTCCTCCCACCGTCGACACAGAGATGATGAAATATGAGCCCAATACTGACAATGATACTCGAACCACTACAGAGGTGCCCCTTGTTAAAACCCAGACCCGTACGGTCACGTATTTGGCTGATGGCTCCGTGGTTGAGGAGGACCCGGGTATGCTTGTTAGCGCCCAGGCCCACTCATCGCGTACATGCACCACTGAAACCACTACGGTAAGCCATCACGCACCCAAAGTCCACCTTTCTAAACGACACCAGTTCTCAAAAATTCACCACCAATCAAGCAACTTTTCTGGGGAAGACTTGCGGCTTTCCGTTTCTAAACAACTTGTCCCGTGAACGTTAGCTAACATTACTTGAATCCAACGGGGGTCTTAGTGGTGCTTCTATCACAGATATCTACAATTGTTTCATTTCTATGTTAGTAGCCTGGACTGTGGCGACAGGTAGGAGGGGTGTCTCACTGCCTGCATGTAACGCGATGCGTCTCCTGTGTTAACACACTGTACACCAGTGTGTCAATATGCTGTGTTAATACTGAATGCGTTAACCTGCAGAATCAACAGGTTAACCTCACTGCCCTATGCAGTGGATGCTTAAATATTGCTTGTTCTTGCCCAGTGCTAATCCGGTGGTCATTCGCTGGTTATTAGCACAGTGATGGTTGGATGTTATTCGGAAGCTGGTATATGTAATGGTAATTCTAGTTGTTCTACAGGACTTGTCGATGAGATGCCTGCTTGTCTTGGTTGTGTATTCGGTGGCACTAAGGGGCTGTTCACAAGCGACAACATTTATCTCTTCATACAAAGTGTACTTAAGGGGGAGGTCAAAGTTCAAGCAACATACTAATTTTTTATGTCAGTCATGCAAATATGACCATCGTTGTGCCATGCAGTGCCACGCGGTGAATTGTTATGGAACTACTAATGTTTTATATTGTGTACTATGCACAGTGCGGTGCAGAAAGACAGTCCAACATCTTGGACATGTATAACTTCGTGGAAAACAGTGAACAAAATTATTGGCGATAAATGTTTGTGAACATTCTTATGGTACTATTTGGGGGAGGGTGAGGGTGAGAGGGGAGGGTGAGGGGGGGTGAGAGGGGGGTGAGAGGGGAGGGGACATGAGAATTAGTATGCTTGGTTTAAATAGGTAAATGTCGACAACTGTCGTCCTGCATAGCTTGCTATTTATGGCTTTCAGCTGCTATGAAAGCTAGGCAGGAAGAGTGCACTAGTACCTGCACTACTTAATATCTGCTGCAGTGCTGAACAGTATTGCCCTGCTTGAAATAGTATTCTGACATCTGTAGATCTATAACATGTATAATTAGTGTTTAATGCTTTTCTAATGATTAATATTTAATCAGTGAGTCTGCCATTGTTCGAGGACCTGGAGATACTACCGCTGTCTTTCACTGAAGTTCTTTGTTGACATTTGTAGTACAAGACGGAGAAAGATGGCGTCGTTGAAACCAGGGTGGAGAAGAGAGTTGTAATTTCCAGCGATGCCGATGACATAGATCATGACAAGGTAATTACAGAAATGTTGCATTCATTCTGCAATGCAGCAACATATTGCAGCATCATATTAACACTGTGTTGTTTCTTGGCTTGGAGGTTTGCTATTGATTGTTGGACAGAAGTTTAAAACTATACATACCAAAGTTGAAAAAAATATGGACTCCCAAAGTAATTCAACCACGGGTATCCACAGGGTTGGTGTATGTTCCGTGGGTATCTATGAGGGTTGATGTACATTCTGGGGTATCCACAGGGTTTAGTTATGTTCTGGGGTGATCACAGGGTTTATGTATGTTCTGGGGTATCTATGAGGGTTTATGTATGTTCTGGGGTATCCACAGGGTTTATGTATGTTCTGGGGGTTGACGTATGTTCCAGGATATTCACAAGGTTGATGTATGTTCCGGGGTATCCATGGGGGTTGATGTATGTTCCGGGTATCCATGGGGGTTGATGTATGTTCCGGGGTATCCATGGGGGTTGATGTATGTTCTGGGTATCCATGGGGGTTGATGTATGTTCCGGAGTATCAGTGGGGGTTGGTGTATGTTCCGAGGTATCTATGGGGGTTAATGTATCTTCCAGGGTATCCACAGGGTTGATGTATGTTCCAGGGTATCCATAGGGGTTGATGTATGTTCCGAGGTATCCATGGGGGGTTGATGTATGTTCCGGAATATCAATGGGGGTTTGGTGTATGTTCCAGGGTGTCCATGGAGGTTGGTGTATATTCCAGGGTATCCATAGGGATTGATGTATGTTCCGAGGTATCCATGGGGGATGATGTATGTTCCAGGGTATCCACAGGATTGATTATGTTCCAGGGTATCCGTGGGGGTTGATGTGTGTTCCGAGGTATCCATGGGGGTTGATGTATGTTCCAGGGTATCCACAGGGTTGATGTATGTTCCAGCGTATCCGTGGGGGTTAATGTATGTTCCGAGGTATCCATGGGGGTTGATGTATGTTCCAAGGTATCCATGGGGTTGATGTATGTTCCAGGGTATCTAAGGGGGTTGGTGTATGTTCCAGGGTATCCATAGGGGTAGGTGTATGTTCCGGGGATCCACTGGGGGGTGATGTATGTTTCGGGGGTTCCACAGGGGGTTGATGTACGCAAATGTCACTGGTGATGTGGTGATGACTGACCTGTGTACTTCAGGCTCTGGCCGAAGCCATCAATGCGGTGACCGACATGAACCCTGACCTCTCTGTTGAGAAAATAGAGATTCAAACCAAGACGGAGACAGACGGTGATTGAACGTACTACAGCTCATGATGGTCAGTACAGTCTGATTGTGCTAGTGTGTGGTATGTAGAAGAAGCGTAAAAGTTAATATATTTCCATGTATGATGTCATCAAATTCATTGAAAGTAAGTTTGAAAAAAAAACGCAGTCTCTCTCCGTCCCTCCCTCCCTCCCTCTCTCCATCCCTCCCTCCCTCCATCTCTCAGTGAATCTGTCTCTTGTTTCTGTGCAATTGTTAGCTCACATTTTAATAGATGAAATATAAATGAAAGAAATGTTTGTTTTCTCGTAATATACAAGACCAAACTTTGATAACTGTTCCATTGGCATATTTAGGGGGGACATTGGGCCATTGCCCCCTTTGGCTAAATATTTTTATTTTTCCATTGTGCTGCATGAGTGATTAGGTATGGCCCCCCTTTGTACCGCCTCATGGTAGCATGAGTGATTAGGCATGGCCCCCTTTGTGCCGCCTCATGGTAGCATGAGTGATTAGGCATAGCCCCCTTTGTGCCGCCTCATGGTAGCATGAGTGACTAGGCATGGCCCCCTTTGTGCCACCTCATGGTAGCATGAGTGACTAGGCATGGCCCCATTTGTGCCGCCTCATGGTAGCATGAGTGATTAGGCATAGCCCCCTTGTGCCGCCTCATGGTAGCATGAGTGACTAGGCATGGCCCCCTTTGTGCCGCCTCATGGTAAGCATGAGTGATTGGGCATGGCCCCCTTTGTGCCGCCTCATGGAGCATGAATGACTAGGCGTGGCCCCCTTTGTGCCGCCTCATGGTGCATGAATGACTAGGCGTGGCCCCCTTTGTGCCTCCTCATGGTAGCATGAGTGATCAGGCATGGCCCCCTTTGTGCCGCCTCATGGTAGCATAAGTGATTAGGCATGGCCCCCTTTGTGCCGCCTCATGGTAGCATAAGTGATTGGGCGTGGCCCCCTTTGTGCCGCCTCATGGTAGCATAAGTGATTGGGCGTGGCCCCCTTTGTGCCGCCTCATGGTAGCATAAGTGATTGGGCGTGGCCCCCTTTGTGCCGCCTCATGGTGCATGAATGACTAGGCGTGGCCCCCTTTGTGCCACCTCATGGTAGCATGTGACTCGGCCTGGCTTGGCCCCCCTTTGTGAAATCCTAGATAGGCCGCTGAAGTATTCCATGATCTAACATGTCATTACAGAAGTGTAAGTAGTAGTCGAATGTAAGTATTAGATCAAGATGGCCCATTGGATGGTGACTTATTCCTAAACACTCCTTGTTTGTTGTGTTGCAGGTAGATGCTTTGTGTCATGCAACTGTGACAGAAGATGAGACGCTTGTATCTGATTAGTAGAGAACGATTAATTGTGTTTACTGTATGTGGTGTTTTCCAATACGCAAAGACTTGGTAAAACATCTTCGTATAAATATGCTTATTGTATACACTTAGACGCCTGCCTGACCTTGCTGTTCAGACGGTATGTTGTCAATGTCTGTGTCGCTGTCATTCTCTCAGTGTTCGCTTTCTACCTTTCGTGGATTCAGCATTTACGTGTAATGACAGCTGTATAATATGTTTGGACTCTGACCTATTGCTGACATGGTCTTGGCAGTATCACCAAACTAGGTGCACCGCACACACAACGTGTATGGAATAATAGACGTAGTCGCTTAACTATGGCACGTTTAGCTTTTCAAGGATACTGGTATATATGGATGGGCATGGGGCTTAATTAAATATGGTATATTTGTGATAACGTTAACCTGTGTGTGATTGTGCCTCAGTCAACCGCTATACTTTGCCGCCATAGCACAACGTGTGCCACACGCAAGATTCTATGTTCTTGTACTGTTAGTTTTCTAGACCTGTTTTCATATTTTTGGACAGAGTTATTTTGATGCGAAAATCGGTGTCATATTTGCTATGTACATTTGTGGGACTACAACAGAACGGAAACTATGGCGCTGTTGTCGACGTCAATGCGACGGACGGGTGTCCGACATCCGTTATATTCTGCCTTTGTTGAATTTTGTATATTGTGAAAGTCAAACATGTGCAACTTGGAATAACGTACACAGATTGACACACAGAGCTTGATATTTTATTTAGGCATGTGTTTTAGTTTGCTCCAGTAGAATGTTTTGTTTATGTTGCTACTGCCCTAGCGTCTTCAACTTGTGTATGAGGTAACACGGTAACTATCACTTCGTGACCACGGCTGCATAGCCACGTCTCAGTTCCCAGATCTAGCTCTGGTGATACATAGCATCAACTTCACTGTGCACCACCACTGAACACTGTCATTTCGTTACAAACATAAAGCAAGATTTCCGTTGCTGGTTTTGGCCTGTGGATTAGTAGGAGGTGATATGTATTCCAGAGTAGTTCTAACTGGTCTTTGGTAGTGTCTTCAACTAGTTAGTTACTAGTTACTGCAGGTTGTAATTTTGACAGAATGAAAATTTAGAAAAAACTAACTTCATTAGCATCGCAGCCGAAATCAATGTAAATTGAGTCATTCCACAGATTCATCATCACGGAAGTGATATTTATTCATGTTACAATAACCCATATTCTAAGTAGGCTGTAGTCTTTTTTACAAACATTGCGTGGTCGGTAATGTTTTACTGTCGTTTTGTGTAATGAATAATCCTGATGTAAGTAAATTGAGCGTCGTGCAATGTTGGCCTTGTTTGGGTAGAGAGGACTGCTGTTTAGTCGTGTTGGATTGCGTGGTGTTGGTGTCTGCAGACAGAACCAGTGATTGTGCAGATGAACTGATGATAGGTTGCCCTCTGGTAGACCCCGGCGGAGATGTGCGGTCAATTGTCCAAAGGGTCTATGTAGCTTCACCCCATGTTTGTATCAATTTACTTGATGCGAAGGGTTAACAACATAGGATGTTTATGGGGTGGACATGTTGATATCCACAGTTCAGGTAGCTGCATTTTATGTGCTAGAAGGGAAGTGTCGGAGTCTCATTGTCTGTACAGACAAGAGAATGATGCTAGCCCTCTGGTAGACTGGAAGGAGATGAGACCAGTGTCCTCTGTGCGGGCTGTATCAAGTGCATAGGTCATGCCGAAACTGGACAGTGTTAACCTCCTTGGAAGACGCTGATGCATCAGTATGGTGGAAAGATAGAACTGTTAATAACTGTGTGTAGTAATGGTGGGCTTGATTTCATCTGTAAGACAATAAATAAAGTACTCTTTAGCAACGTTCTGTGTCACTGTATGAAACACGATGAAGCCTTTGTTTATATTCCTTTACGCATGTGTGTGATTATACACCCCTCTATAATAATAATTATATAAAATTGCTAAATCTCTTCACATCGATCGATCGTACATCTACAAAACCAATTACTTCAGCAGGCAAATGGCGTGACCAGCGCACTTAATATTGTATTCAGCGTGCCAGCAGGAATATATATACATATTGTTTAGATCAATGATTAAACCACCCTTATAATACAGTATGAAACATGTCATAGACAATAGTGTGACACATCAGTGACTTTAACATGCAACACATTTGAACTTTATTGGATAAGAATGAACTCAACTATTCTTATAATAATCACCACAGGAAGCAGTTGAACGGCTCTGTGATATCTATACATTTAATGTGTTGCGTTTATCCACACAGTGAGGCTTCCGAACACGCTGTAGCAATGTAGTGCAGTGGTGTCTTCGCAAAACATATTTCCCAAACTAATCGATCATTTCATGCTTGCCCCAACTGCCAGCGCACCTACTGTGTTCAACGCGGAATACAGTAAGGAGAATATTACAATGAATATAGGTAAAGAACCAAAATAAGTGCATGTATATGGAAATGCATATTTACAATATAAATTATTATTGTAACATGTTTATTGCACACACAAAATGGAATGTGAATAAACCCAAATGAATTTATCATCGAAATACAGTTCATAAGTCATGGGCATCTGGAGGGGGGCACATGGGTCTGGATGTTTGTAAAATTTAGGTCTTATAGCAAGTAGATTATTTACTATTTGTGTTGTAAATCATCTAGTATATTTGTTAATTAGTTATATACAATTATATCATTACTGTTCATTGAAAGTAGACATTTTGGTAAGTGTAAAGATTTCTGGTCAAAATCAGACAGCAAAATGTTTTGCCCCCCTCTGGAAGTGTACAGATTTCTGGTCGAAATCAGACCGCAGAAAAAAAGCAAAATGCCTGTGGATGCCCCTGTTCATAAGTTACATCTGAAAACATGCAGGCAACATAACATTGACAATATCACTGATTTGATAAATAGAAAACTCTTATAAGACTTAGGGCTCAGAAAAGATCTGTTTGTTTTGTTGCCCTGTGTGGTAGTCGTCTAGTTGCCCTGTGTGTGGTAGTTGTCTAGTTGCCCTGTGTGGTAGTCGTCTAGTTGCCCTGTGTGGTAGTCGTCCAGTTGCCCTGTGGGGTAGTCATCCAGTTGCCCTGTGTGGTAGTCGTCTAGTTGCCCTGTGTGGTAGTCTAGTTGCCCTGTGTGGTAGTCATCTAGTTGCCCTGTGTGGTAGTCGTCTAGTTGCCCTGTGTGGTAGTCTAGTTGCCCTGTGTGGTAGTCGTCTAGTTGCCCTGTGTGGTAGTCATCTAGTTGCCCTGGTGCAACGTCTACAAAACTCCAAAATACATTAGGCATACATTAGGCATACACTGCTTGAAGCATGTTGCTGTGGATCGACAATGTTTGTTGATGTTTGTTTGGCCGTAATGACGTCACGCGTACCGACATTGCCGAGTGAAATGTCAAATCGCTTGGGGCTATTTTGCCACTAACATAATTTGCTTTTATTGAAGAGTAGCCAATAACATTATTTGTTAATGCATTCCAAACTACTAATACAGCCGTTTGTTATCATATATCACAATTACCATAATCTTTAAGATTATCTATACCACATTTAATTGGAGTTGCATAGATTCATAACTAGTGATAATTAATCAGTTAAGGAACAGATAATAAACCGACTTACCAGATAATATAACTCTTGGAGAATACCGTTGATATCGATAATAAACTTTTGCCACCTGGGTGGACCACCTTCAGTTTAGTTGCTCCAGACAGCACTTCTGGGGCTAACATCTTGATAAAGTGCTGTTGTTGAATGGCATTTCTCCTGGCCCCTTATTTGATACTTGTACGTGTATATACTCACTTGTTGAGTGACATGCACACTGGCTAAACAAAGGACAAGTTTGTCTGTTGTAGACGCCGTCTTCAATCGACTACTTCCGGCAGATATGCATAACTAACAATAAGTATGCATAATTCAATATACATATAAATAGACTATAACAAACGTTCTACTTAATAAGTATGTTGCCATATGAACTAAAGTTAAATTGAATATGTTTGAAGGGTAGACACCACAAATTTGCCTACAGTATGTGACATAATATTTAAGCAAAATAAATTCCTATAGTTAATAGCTTGAGAACTACAACAAATAAGGTTATACCATAGACAGGGTTATACCAATAGTCGGGTGGGAGATCACAATGGATTAACAAGATTGCAATCCAAGGCAAAGGCCTAGATGGCAAGTGAACAAGGAAGTCATTGGTTTATTAAGAGTCCACAATGTTGTCATTAAAGCAACTGTGAAAGATCCAGTGTTGTGGAACTGGTCCCACCCAGCAGGTCTGTAAGGTGCTCCACTAACTGTGTGAGCCAACATGGCAGAATGGTACAGCATCGCCCATTTCACTGTGATCTCTCCTCTTCTTTGTCCACTCTCTGTGGACTTTCTGTTTTCAAATCTTTTGATTGACATATTAAATTTATGATAAACTCGTATCAGGTCAGACCCCTCTCCCCATACGCAGTAATGCAAGCGGTGACCTTGCTAAATCTATAAGTAATGCCAGAGGAAGTGATAGTGAACTTTATACAATGTCATGTGATACACTAAATATGTACATTATATGACTCAAATTTATTTGACTATTGCTGCTTTAGATGGTACTTTAGTGTCCTTTGAGTGTCAGCGGTCGTCTTGGTGATGCCTCAAACTCCCTCCTCTCGGAAGTGCTGAAAAATTAAATTTGCATGAAATATAACATGTTAAATTTGTGTTGCCAACCATAATTATAATACTGTCTTGTTCATAAAGTGTTTTCATGGCTTGTTCCTGCAAAACGCCAGATTCTTTTCACCATTTTTGTTCGCTGGATTGACAAACTTAACTACATGGTAGAAAGGTCTGTCTAGTGACGTTTAGATAAACGTTGTTACTCTACAATGGCTTTTGTAATTGTAATTGCTTACATGTAATATACGTGAACAGAGTTTGTGAGAAAGCGGAACCAAGGGGCAAACTTAGTCAGCCATTAGTTTGCCATGCTACCATGTGGTGGCACTACAGGATATTCACACCAACATTCTTACCCCAAAGCCAAATGAGGGTCATGGCCTAAAACCTCCTAAATATGTCACTGTACCTGAATAATTTTTGAAACAATTTCACTACAATAAGTCGTCAGGTTAAAACCATTGCTGAGACGAGATCGCAGTGAATGACGATGTAGTCATTGGACAAATGACGATGTAGTCATTGGACAAATGCTCCGTTTGCTACATTTGAAACACTCATTCAAAACAGACAGATGCTTACAACTGTGGATGGCACCCCCTAGTGGCCAAACAAATGAACTGCCTTCTACTGGAATCACAGTAAAAAGTTTAGGTAAGCTGGTAGTTTTGTTTAATGCAACACAGTTTTAATAACTAGGTACTTACTTAGCACTTACTATTGTTCTCTGCCATGAACTACTAACGTCCACCATAGAAATAAGATGGTTACTCATGTAACAACTATTGTTCCTTTTTGTGGCATTTATATAAGTCTCTGTACTGTGATATGTGTTAAAAAATAATATCTATCTCTCTGTACTCCATGATTCCAAGCCCTGTAGAACTTACGTTTGGCTGCAAGAAGTGTGGTGCCGTGACTACAGGAGGTACACGTGACGGTGAAAGGTTCATAGGCGCCCCCAAAGTGCACCTGTTTGGGCAACCGTGTATCCATGGGGCGCCCAAGTCTGCCCCGGGCACACTTGCCCCAAGTGTACACATCACAGTCTGTAACACAGCATGAGAATGTAAGAGACAGTGTCAAAAACATTTACTACATGTCAAACAATAATTATTAATACAGCTTTCTACAAAAGATTTGTTAAAGCGGCACTGTGCAACAATACATATTTTAGTGCCATGCTTTAATGCTGATGCCACTTTAATGCAGATGCCACTTTAATGCTGATGCCACTTTAATGCAGATGCCACTTTAATGCTGATGCCACTTTAATGCAGATGCCACTTTAATGCAGATGCTATATATAATTACCTATATATAATTACCATTCACAATGTTCTTGCTGCCAAATAAATGTAACATCTAATGAGCTGACATCAATGTTTTTGTTAACATTAATAACTGATGCAATCTTATAAACAGTAAGTCGGCACTGAGACTACTAACAACATAACACAACATGAATAACTATTTGTTAGAAACTTTGTTTTTAGAAAGTAGTTGATATAATATAATAATAACATAAAATACTTTTATTGCACTAAAATCGTGAAATCCAAGCTTGACAGCTTGACCAAAAGAAAAGGGGTTAAGCAGTTCATAATCGATAAGTAGTTCCAGTTGCAAACTGTTGGATTGGTACGCTGGGGAGCTATGGAGGATAAGCCGTTTTAAACAGATGGGTTTTTAGTTTATGAATTAAGAACAGGGAGCGAGTTCCACACAGTCGGTGCAGCAACTAAAAAGCTCTAGTTCCGACATTTGTCTTAACATTGGGAACAAAAAGTAGATTAGAATTAGATGATCGAAGCTTTCTAGGCTGTCTTGCAGGAAGGACCAGTGAATATGCTGGTTACTTTGATGACAGTGCTTGATAGGTAACTGATAGGTAATTGATAGGTAATTGATAGGTAATTGATAGGTAATTGATAGGTAATTGATAGGTAATTGCATAGATCTTAAAAATAATGCGATATTAGACAATGAGGCAATGCAATGATTTAAGAAGTGGCACCGAGTGAGAGAAACGAGGAGACCAGGTAACTACCTTTGCCAAACAATTTTGCACAGGTTGAAGTTTCAAGATGTCCTTAAGAGCAATATTATGATAAAGGGAATCGCAATAGTCAAGTCACACTACTTGATATTTCTACATGATTTTTTTTAGACGATAAAGTGGGGAAAGACACAAGAGATGCTAGGGAGAGCTCACCTCAGCCTGGGAGGAAGCTGAGAGGAGGGAAGGTGACAGGTCATAGGGAGACAGGACGTAAGGAGACGGGAAGGAAAGGAACGGGAGGGAAGACAACCGGAGTGAAGGAGAGGGGAATAGGGGAGACAGGAGGGAAGGAGAAGGGAGTGGGGGAGATGGGAGGGAAGACAACCGGAGTGAAGGAGAGGGGAGTAGTGGAGACAGGAGGGAAGGAGAAGGGAGTGGGGGAGATGGGAGGGAAAACAACCGGAGTGAAGGAGAGGGGAGTAGGGGAGACAGGAGGGAAGGAGAAAGGAGTGGGGGAGACGGAAGGGAAAACAACCGGAGTGAAGGAGAGGGGAGTGGGTGAGACAAGAGCAAAGGAGTGGGAAGTGAGGGAGACAGGAGGGAAGGGGTCAGGACAGAATGTGATGGAGGGGATCGAAAGGAAGAGTTATTCTGCGGCAGTGATAGAGGGGGTGAGGAAGAGAGCGAGGGTGTTAGTGGGGGATTCGATAGTTAGGAAGACCGACAGAGTCTTAAACAAGGGAGATGATGTGGTGGTCTGCTTGCCTGGAGCCAAAATAGAGGCGATAACTGAGAGGGTAAAAAACATCGTAGGCTCGGGTAAGGGTGGATCTGTTTTAGTACACGTAGGGACAAATAACGTAGAGAGGGAGGGTACAACTGCCATAGTTAGGAAATATAGGCAGTTGGTCAGAACACTAAAACAGACGCGGGTTGAGCAGGTAATACTGTCAGGGATTTTACCTGTAATGGGCAGGAGGGGGCACAAATATCGAAATTGTCGGGGGATGGCAATTAACATGTTAGTCCAGAGGCTGTGTAGGGAAGAGGAAGTTGGATTTGTGGATTTATGGGGAAGTTTTGTTGGGAGGGCAGATATGTACATGAAGGATGGGCTTCATTTACGTGGAAAGGGGGCGGCAGTATTCGCGGACAAACTTTCAGCAGCAGTAGATAGCGACTTGGGTACAATGACAAATATTTTTGGAAGTAAACATTCTTTAAACTAGAAGTGCAGGGGGGTTACCTAGAGGTGTCTCAAGCAGAATGAGAGGCCACTAGCACAGATAAACCAATATCAAATCATCCGAAAAACATCTCTGAAAAAGGTTATAGATGCGTATGTTTAAATGCAACGAGCATAGTAAATAAGAAAAACGAATTAAACATTATGGTAGAAGATATTGACCCTCACATAATTGGTATAACTGAATCATGGGCCAACATAGATATAACAGATGCTGAATTAGGACTGACAGGATACGTAATGTTTAGGAAAGATCGAATAGGAAGAAGGGGCGGGGGAGTTATTTTATATGTTAAAGACTCTATTCAGGCTTATGAAATAAAACTAGAAAGGGAAGCAGATTGCGATGAAGCTGTTTGGTGCAAAATTGTTTCAGGATATTCAAAATTAACTATTGGATTAGTTTACCGAAGTCCAAACATAAACGAAGAGGACAACACAAAAATAAAAAACGCTATAAAGGAAGTTAGTAAAGGGGAATGTATCATAATGGGAGATTTTAACCATGGACACATACAATGGAATTCTCTAGAGAGCACAGGGATTGAGGATCAACAATTTCTATGTTTAATCCAGGATAGCTTTCTTACTCAGCACGTACTAGAACCAACCAGGGGAGAAAATGTATTAGATATAGTTTTGTCATCACAAAAAGAATTAGTGGACAATGTAAAAATATTTGAACCATTGGGTAATAGTGACCATAATCAAATACATTTTGACATCAATGTAAAATCAGAAAGTAAAAATAAGAAAACGTACAAGAGAAACTTCCACAAAGGTAACTACAAAGATATGAGAAAATACTTAGCAAAGCTAGATTGGAATAACATGCTGATGAATAAGACCACAATTGAATGTTGGAATATTCTAAAATATGAAATTGAGAGTATCATCGATAAATTTGTTCCCTTCCAAAAACAAGGAAAACGGTGTAGAAAGAAACACTTGTCAAAAGAGGCAATTAGAAAAATAATGCTAAAACAAACTATGTGGAGGGTTTATAGGCGTACCAGAAAGGAAGAAGACTATGCAAAATACAAAGAGGCACTTAATGCAGCTACAACTGAAATCAGACAATCTAAAAGAAGCTATGAGCAAAAACTGGCATGTAATATAAAAAATGACAGCAAGAGTTTTTATGCATATGTCAGGATTAAACAAAACGTACAAGACAAGGTTGGACCTCTAGAAGACAGTGCTGGAAATATAATATCACAGGGGTTTTTAATGGCGGAAGACCTAAATGGTTACTTCAGTTCAGTGTTTATCAAAGAAGATATTAGTTCATTACCAGTTGCTGATGCTAAATTTCAGGGGGCTAAATCTGACTATTTAGGACCGTTAGTTGTAACTCCAGAATTGGTAGCTAAGAAAATAAAGGCAATGAAGGATAACAAATCACCGGGAGTGGATGGGATTCCTCCAAAATTACTAATGGAAACAGTAGATCAAATCAGTATACCACTTGCAAGAGTATTCAACTTGTCATTAAAAGAGGGAGTTGTTCCGTTTGAATGGAAAGAAGCAAACATCATACCATTATTTAAAAAGGGTTTGAGAAATAAGTCAGAGAATTACAGACCAGTGAGTTTAACGTCAGTGATTTGTAAATTATTAGAAAGGTTAATTAAAGACCATATGGTGGACTTCCTCGTTAAGCATAAATTATTAAATTCATCTCAACATGGATTCCTTAAAGCGAGGTCATGCTTAACAAATTTGTTGTTTTTTGGAAGAAATCACTAAGTGGATAGACGCGGGATCGCCAGTAGATATTATTTACTTAGATTTTCAGAAAGCTTTTGACAAAGTGCCACATCAAAGATTACTACTTAAATTAAAAGCCCATGGTATCGGGGATAGCATAACTGACTGGATAGAACAATGGCTGACTGACAGAAGACAACGAGTTGTAGTAGATGGAGAAGTTTCAAATTGGAAATCGGTTTTGAGTGGGGTACCTCAAGGATCAGTATTAAGACCTATATCATTCTTAATTTATATCAATGACTTGGATGACAGTATAACAAGTAACGTACTGAAATTTGCGGATGACACAAAACTGTTTAGAAAGGTTAATACTGATGGTGATAAACAACATTTACAAAACGATCTAGACAGATTAATGAAATGGTCTGAGAAATGGCAGATGCTGTTCAATTTTGGGAAATGTAAATGCCTACATACAGGACATGGGAACTTGAATGTAAACTATAAAATGAGAGATACTGTTCTGGGTACTACTGTAAAAGAAAAGGACTTAGGACTTACAATAAGCGCTGATATGAAAGTTTCAGAGCAGTGTGGTATTGCAGCTTCAAAGGGTAATCAAATTCTTGGATTGATTAGAAGAAACATAACATACAAGGGAAAAAAGTTAATTATACCTCTTTATAAAGCAATAGTTAGACCTCATTTAGAATACTGTATACAAGCATGGAGACCATATCGTAAGAAGGATATAGATACGCTTGAACGCATACAATGGAGAGCAACTAAAATGATTCCAGAACTTAGAGACCTTAGTTATGAAGAACGCCTGAAAGAATGTGGTTTAACAACTCTAGAGACAAGGAGGTTAAGAGGAGATCAGATTGAAGTTTTTAAGATATTGAATGGGTATGAAAATATTTATAGAAATATGTTTTTCTCACTCAAGAAGGATAGCAGAACTAGAGGACATGAGGTAAAATTAGTAAAGGATCAATGTAGATTGGACATCAGGAAGCACTCGTTCTCACAGAGGACAATAAATTAATGGAACAAATTGTCTACAGATTGTGTAACTGCTAGCAGCGTGAATATGTTTAAAAACAAGGTTGACGCATATCTCAGGAGGGCGGGTTATAAGTAGGTGAACAATGTTGGACTCTCGATAAGCCAATGGCTTCCTTGTCCACTTGCCATCTGGGCCTTTGGCTTGGATGGCAAATCTTGTTAAATCTTGTTATTTGGCATGAAGTTGCATGCCTTAAATTGTGCATGTTGTCTGTCACTAAAGTGTAGATTGACTGCCTACCCTTTGTCACAGCAACTGAGAACGTGTCCCCGCAGGCCACCATGGAGACGATGAGGGACTCGATCTTTTGTGGGAATCTGTCCTTCTTATATTCTGTCGTGTAGCCAAGTTGTGAGAACTGGTTCGAGCCAAATGTGTAGCATTCGCCCGACTCTGAAACGCCACAAGTGAGGACATACCTGAGGCTGTCAACAGTAGAACACACACACCTGGTCAGTGCTACCAATGTCCATTCTGACTGAAACGTAATAAATTAGATTTGACATTAATCTAATGTTGAATCATGACACTTATCCAACTTCCATAATCCAAAATCATATATTTTTTAGAAACACCTCTTAAAATTTTAAATGTCAATAATAATAGATATAGACAATTTATGAACTGAACAACCTCAGTTTGTAATTGTTTTAAGAATACAGAGCCTGATGTTCATACATCTTTCCAATCAAAGATGCTGTTAACGAATTTACGAAACAACTTAACGATGTTATTGATTTATTCGCCTTGAAAAGACTGTAAAAATTAAATCCAAATATGTAGTTCGAAATGAGTGGATGACCAAAGGTGTAATGAAATCTTCCATAACATGAAATAAACTTTATAAAAAATGTAAATCAAAGGTAAACCTTCATAAACTCGTTATGTTAACTATAGAAATATTTAAAATAAATAAAAACATACTGCTAAGACAACTTACTATGCAAATCTACTTAACATATTTAAGAATGACTCTAAGAAGATGTGGCAGTTGCTTAGAACTGTGATAGGGAAACACAATGACAAATCCTGTATTCCTTAAATAAATGTTTTAAATATAACAATGACTTAACTCATGATCCTGATCAAATTTCAAATACATTTTGTAATTTAAACCAGATACAAAAAAGTCCAGCAAAAAATCCAAGAAGTATGTTTATGAGTCCCACTGATGCAAACGAAATTAAACAAATAATACGGTCTGTTCAACCTAAGAAAAGTTCTGGTCACGATAACCTCAGTCCCCATCTGTTTAAATTACTAGACAAGCAAATATCCCTACTCAAAGCTATTTTAATAAACAAATCCTTAAGTGAAGATATTGTACCCGATGAAATAAAAATTGCACAATTATACCTGTCTACAAGTTGAAAGCCAAAAATTAATTTTCCAACTATAGACCTATATCATTGCTCCCCACTACTTCAAAGATATTAGACAAGGTGGCACATAGCAGGACTTACAACTTTCTACAGAAAAATAATATATTCAATGAGAATCAGTGTGGTTTCCAGGTGAAACACTTTACCACCAACGCCGCAACATCCCTTATTACTGACGTTGTAAACGCCTTAGAAAACAAAGATTCAGTCCTCAGTGTTTTCTTTGTAAGTAAAGCATTCAATATAATAGACTATAAACTTGATTTCTATGGGATAAGGGGGTCCTCTCACAAATAGGAAACAATAAGTTAGTGGTAATAACAGTAGTTCGCTTGCCCGTGATATTACGTCAAGTGTCCCACGGGGTCTATCTTCCCAGTGATATTACGTCAAGTGTCCCACGGGGGTCTATCTTCCCAGTGATATTACATTTGGTGTCCCACGGGGGTCTATCTTCCCAGTGATATTACATCTGGTGTCCCACGGGGGTCTATCTTCCCAGTGATATTACATCTAGTGTCCCACGGGGGTCTATCTTCCCAGTGATATTACATCTGGTGTCCCACGGGGGTCTATCTTCCCAGTGATATTACATCTGGTGTCCCACGGGGGTCTATCATCCCAGTGATATTACATCTGGTGTCCCACGGGGGTCTATCATCCCAGTGATATTACATCTGGTGTCCCACGGGGGTCTATCATCCCAGTGATATTACATCTGGTGTCCCACGAGGGTCTATCTTCCCAGTGATATTACATCTGGTGTCCCACGGGGGTCTATCATCCCAGTGATATTACATCTGGTGTCCCACGGGGGTCTATCATCCCAGTGATATTACATCTGGTGTCCCACGGGGGTCTATCTTCCCAGTGATATTACATCTGGTGTCCCACGGGGTCTATATTCCCAGTGATATTACGTCAAGTGTCCCACGGGGGTCTATCTTCCCAGTGATATTACATTTGGTGTCCCACGGGGGTCTATCTTCCCAGTGATATTACATCTGGTGTCCCACGGGGGTCTATCTTCCCAGTGATATTACATCTGGTGTCCCACGGGGGTCTATCTTCCCAGTGATATTACGTCAAGTGTCCCACGGGGGTCTATCATCCCAGTGATATTACATCTGGTGTCCCACGGGGGTCTATCTTCCCAGTGATATTACATCTGGTGTCCCACGGGGGTCTATCTTCCCAGTGATATTACATCTGGTGTCCCACGGGGGTCTATCATCCCAGTGATATTACATCTGGTGTCCCACGGGGGTCTATCTTCCCAGTGATATTACATCTGGTGTCCCACGGGGGTCTATCTTCCCAGTGATATTACATCTGGTGTCCCACGGGGGTCTATCTTCCCAGTGATATTACATCTGGTGTCCCACGGGGGTCTATCATCCCAGTGATATTACATCTGGTGTCCCACGGGGGTCTATCTTCCCAGTGATATTACATCTGGTGTCCCACGGGGGTCTATCATCCCAATGATATTACATCTGGTGTCCCACGGGGGTCTATCTTCCCAGTGATATTACATCTGGTGTCCCACGGGGGTCTATCATCCCAGTGATATTACATCTGGTGTCCCACGGGGGTCTATCTTCCCAGTGATATTACATCTGGTGTCCCACGGGGGTCTATCTTCCCAGTGATATTACATCTGGTGTCCCATGGGGGTCTATCTTCCCAGTGATATTACATCTGGTGTCCCACGGGGGTCTATCATCCCAGTGATATTACATCTGGTGTCCCACGGGGGTCTATCTTCCCAGTGATATTACATCTGGTGTCCCACGGGGGTCTATCTTCCCAGTGATATTACATCTGGTGTCACACGGGGGTCTATCTTCCCAGTGATATTACATCTGGTGTCCCACGGGGGTCAATCATCCCAGTGATATTACATCTGGTGTCCCACGGGGGTCTATCTTCCCAGTGATATTACATCTGGTGTCCCACGGGGGTCTATCATCCCAATGATATTACATCTGGTGTCCCAAGGGGGTCTATCTTCCCAGTGATATTACATCTGGTGTCCCACGGGGGTCTATCTTCCCAGTGATATTACATCTGGTGTCCCACGGGGGTCTATCTTCCCAGTGATATTACATCTGGTGTCCCACGGGGGTCTATCATCCCAGTGATATTACATCTGGTGTCCCACGGGGGTCTATCATCCCAGTGATATTACATCTGGTGTCCCACGGGGGTCTATCTTTGGTCCGCTCTTGTTTCTTTTATACACAAACGATCTACGTTTGTGTCTAAACAAGAGTAAATCCTTATTACTTGCGGCTGACATCGCCGTGTACATGAGTGGAAAACTAATTAATGATCTATACAAAAACATGAACAAAGAACTCGAGGTCTTAGCTGACTGGTTTCATGCAAACAAGCTATCTTTAAAAGTTTTGCATCTACATTAAAGGCATGTGTTTTAAGTAGTTATGATAGTTTAAATTAATATTATCTCTTGTACTGTTTTTTCTATTTTATTTTCTATTTTATATTAATATGACTCATTGGTATTACCTGTTATCTTAGACTTGGTAACTTCACCTATTTGTTTCACTTTATTTGTAATTTAACCTGATTGCTGCTGCTTGCGCAAATGATTATTTATCATAATGACATAATTATCATTGGTTGACAGTGACTAGTTATATATATATTCAACTGTAATTGTTTTTCCTATTTTGTGCTTGCCTAACTGGTTACAGCCATAAAGCTCCACTCTTACAAAGTACCTGTTTCATTTGTATATTTTGTATGTTTCTATACAGTTTTGAAAAATAAACTCACACACACTCACTCACACCTTTCAAATCAAAGAGGCCATTAGATATTTTCAATCAGAGATTTTGTTACATCTTTTCCAATCAAAGATGCAGTTACATCTATCCAAACAAAGAAGTTGCAACATCTTTCCAACCAAGGAGGCTGTTACATCTTTCCAATCAAAGAGGCTGTTACATCTTTGCAATCAAAGAGGCTGTACAAATACCTCCCACTGCCATAGCATGTGATGTTCCTGTGGCTACCATCTTGACCGTCATGTCCTTGAGTGGAGGTGACTGGACAGGGGTGAAAGTCCAACTCTCATCAACGCGACTCTGATCATTGTCCATGGCTAGTTTGTTGTATCTGTGAGAGAAATATCACACAGATCTTGTACACTCCAAACACTTCTATCTACACTTATTTCAAGTGTCATTTCATACAGACCCAATGATGATAATGATGACACTATCTTTAACAAAATTCCCAGCGAAGAGAATCACTGAATTCGTGTTTACGCAACATTTCTACATCGTACAATATACACCCTGTACATACAACAAAATATACACCCTGTACGTACAACAAAACATACACCCTGTACATACAACAAAATCATATGGCCAAGGAAGCTACTTTGTTTTAAAACAACACTCCACAACGTCTCATCTCCACATAGCCTGTCAATTCTGTTTATCAACATATCCACACCGCTGTTGCATTTTCAAAAATTTAAGTTACAGTGTTCATTAAATTTTAATGTTTTATTAATTTTTTTAAATGCAGCTTAACTGCCCTAGATGTCAGCACCTGTTGCTGCCGCAGCAAAGTAGTTGGCCCTCTAGTGTCAGGAGCATGGAGCAGTCGATGCCGCATGTGATGAGATTTGGTCGGAAGCCGTCCGGTATCATCACTTCCTGCGGACCGCAGTACGACTCCTGACTGCCCAGACCAAGTCTTCCTGCAGATCATTGTCGGTATCTTAGGAAAACTGTTTGAATCCCATCTTGTTTATAGAATCACATACTGACTTTTTAAGTTTTTATAGTTGATTGGCTAATGTTGCTGCCTGCTTGTTTTACATATCATTGTGTTTATTGTGGCTTTATTCTTGAGAAATCAATGTTTTAAATACCTTATTTTATTTCATTGTAGTTTTGCTTCATTACATTTCTATTAACTATGATATAATATACTTATAATTTATACATATATTTCTTATAAATTATGTTTATAGTGTAACTATGACAATTGTGTTGATGTATGTTTTTCATTTATTATATACAGTTTATTATATACAATTTATTATATACAGTGTATTATATACAGTGTACATCCTGTAAATGTGCCTCTGATCTTGTTTTTTATTCTGGA
This sequence comes from Lamellibrachia satsuma, assembly GCA_033239005.1. NCBI lineage: Eukaryota > Metazoa > Annelida > Polychaeta > Sabellida > Siboglinidae > Lamellibrachia > Lamellibrachia satsuma. The sequence goes on from BSQZ01000007.1 coordinate 1,955,295, forward strand.
CATACACTTTATAAATAAAACGTGTTATTATAATCATATTAAGTAATAGTTAACTAAAACTTCAGCAGTTTCTGATTCTGGATAAACACGATACGTATTAGATGATCCCCAAACCATGATTGTGTTAAAAAGTGTGATTGATGCAATTGTCCTCAGATGGGGCAAGGACATCCCAGTGGTGACAGATGGGGCAAGGACATCCCAGTGGTGACAGATGGGGCAAGGACATCCGAGTGGTGACAGATGGGGCAAGGACATCCCAGTGGTGACAGATGGGGCAAGGACATCCGAGTGGTGACAGATGGGGCAAGGACATCCCAGTGGTGACAGATGGGGCAACGACATCCCAGTGGTGACAGATGGCAGAATCACCATTCAAGGAATCGTCAACTAAACCAAAATGACATTGATAGACTTTTCAACTTATTCACCTCCTTCAACAAAGGGAGCCCATCAAACTGAATGAACATAATAATTAATATGATTAATGAGAAAAGAACAATTAAAGACAAACTGTTGGCCTCTCACCACTGTCTCCTCTGCCCCACGAGAACACTTCATAGTCATTGGTGACAGCGACGACATGTGACGCCCCACAAGACACCTGGATCACCTCAAAGCCAAGCAGAGCCTCGACAATCTTTGCCTGCAACAGAGTGTCAACAGAGTGTCAACAATGGATACGATGACAATAGTGTGTGTTAGCCTGCTTGCATGTGTATTCACATTGTATGTTTGCTCTCATTTGTACAGTTAATCACTAGAACTGGTTGTACAGTTAATCACTAGAACTGGTTGTACAATTACTGAAACATCATAAAATATTGTTGGATTTCAAGGGCCAACCTGTCTTTGTTGTTAGCTCACAAACAAATCACCATTCACTTTATCAGAATCCCCAACACACTGACATTAGTGTTGCACCATAAATAAGGTGTTCAGAATTAAGACAATAGACTAAAAATGTACAGTTTATCCTTCTAATATCTGTCAATTCTGGTCTTATTCATAAGATATCACTATATGTTTGCACACACGCACGCACGCACGCATGCACGCATATATGCACGCACGTACACGCACACAAACACACACACACACACCATATTATATTACTGCTAACAAGTTGTTAGCATATGGCTGGGAGTGGCCAAATGGTATATATTAGCTTTCAGATAGATGTGGACTCCCCCTTCTGGCATCCCAAATGTAGGATCCTTTTCCTACACTTGGCTATATAGTTAGGTGAATCTGGACCTCAGTGGAACCCAACAGGTCCTGGTGACTGGTAGCACAATGTGTCACTGTCTAATACATGAAACAGCAGGAATAGCTACTTTAGAAGTTTAACAAATAAATATCTACATCCTGACCAATTCCATAACTGCTGCAAAACAAGTCTCTGCGTAGATCAACATTTCAATGCTAAGTATGTTTCCAATAGACATAGCAATACGAAAAGATCTGATACAAACCTGCGGCACGTCTTTGAAGTTGCCGTGACCCAGACACCCTGTGGCGCCACTGCCGAAGGTCATGAGAATGCCACGATCTAGTGAGAGAGAAGAACGAACACAGCTTGTGAAAGTGAAACATCAAACTGTATTGCATTTCACAGAGACAAACATTAAATTTTATTCTTGCACAAGATGTTACTAACAAACTTTAATAGAAATGTTTTACAAAAAACTGCTGGATATGGCTGAGACTATGGAGATTATGTAGATGTCACTTGGTCTGACAATATCTCACAGCAAGCTAAAAACGTAAACTACTGATAATTTTACCCTGGCAGTAACGTTAAAACACACGACTACATATACATTGTCTTACAGATAACACCTGTGTAACACGTCACATTACAGAGGACTCTACTTAACAGAATCATGGATAACAGAATCAGTTTTTTAGTAGAATCAAATATATTGGCTGGGACGGAATCATTTCTTATTCCTGCTTTATTAAATCATCGCTTAATAATGCATCGCGTAATAGAATGGCTTCCTTGTCCACTTGCCATCTGGGCCTTTGCCTTGGATGGCAATCTTGTTAAATCTAGTTAAACTGCAAGGCCGTACCTGTGAGACAGGCTGAGAACAGATCCCCACAAGCGACATGCTGGATAGTGACCGCTGACTGACCCTCAAGGTACCGTGGTACAAACGCAGGACTTGTGCCGGGCACGGTGCCAGCTATACCGGCCGCTTCACTCGACAGGGTCGGTGCCTGTTACATAGTCATTTATGTCATGACTGAATTTTGTCAACCACCAGTTTTATAATGTTTTGACACAGTTTTTACCTCTTAAGAAAATATGGTTCTTCCTTCAAATATTTTGACCAAATCTCTCGGTCTTCATTGGCAGACCGATTCCTTCTCCAGCTTGTGTTACATGATCTCAGTGGCTCTGTCAATCTGCTGATGAAGGACGAAACAGTTGGTGGAAAGATTTGATGAGAACCACAGTTTCTTGAGTGGTAAAAGCTAAGAAACAATTGCATTACAAGAAATTGGACCATTGACACTAATCAACGCATTTCCCAACATGTCTCAAACATTTATTGTAAATACAAACCTCCCAAATAAACAGCCTTCCATTCTTCGTAACGGCTGCCTTCTGAGTGCGCCCCGCCGCGACCTGCGTGACCTGTACATCACTGCTGGGCAGGGGCAATGCCACCGGGGTCATGATGCCACTGCCCCAGCAGAAGACTGTGCTCAGGGGAACAAGTTTGGTTGGAATAGAATCCGTTGCTGAGAAACAGAATGTATGCCTGCATTAACAGATTTAAATTACACAATGATACATCCAACTGAAATTTTAAGTATTTACAATGTAATGCAGAAAATAATTTTAAGAAAAGTTAATATTATGAAATTGTCGTCAGATGTGCATGCTGATCTTTTCTGAACTGCCTCTTGAACAGGTGTGGTCATTATATTACAGTTAACCAAATCAATAGTGTTGTCCTAAATTTATGTAGGTAAAATTAATGCAAGAACCATTTTACAATTAGTCTTTCAGCATTTGGTCATTGCGGGGTGTGCCCTGCTGTCTCGGTTTTGTCACAGTTGGCTGCTGATCTACAGCACCAGTGACAGAGAGGTACACACAGTTGGTCTGCTGGCTGCTGAGCTATAGCACCAGTGACAGAGAGGTACACGCAGTTGGTCCGTTGGCTGCTGAGCTATAACACCAGTGACAGAGAGATACACGCAGTTGGTCTGCAGGCTGCTGTAGCTCCAGTGACAGAGAGGTACACGCAGTTGGCCCGCTGGCTGCTATAGCTCCAGTGACAGAGAGGTACACGCAGTTGGCCTGCTGCCTGCTGTAACTCCAGTGACAGAGAGGTACATACAATTGGCCCGCCAGCTGCTGTAGCTCCAGTGACAGAGAGGTAGAGACTGTTGGCCCGCTGGCTGCTGTAGCTCCAGTGACAGAGAGGTACACACAGTTGGCCTGCTGACTGCTGTAGCTCCAATGACAGAGAGGTACAGACAGTTGGCCCGCTGGCTGCTGTAGCTCCAGTGACAGAGAGGTACAGACAGTTGGCCTGCTGGCTGCTGTAGCTCCAGTGACAGAGAGGTATACGCAGTTGGCCCGCTGGCTGCTGTAGCTCCAGTGACAGAGAGGTACAGACAGTTGGCCTGCTGACTGCTGTAGCTCCAGTGACAGAGAGGTACACGCAGTTGGCCCACTGGCTGCTGTAGCTCTAGTGACAGAGAGGTACACGCAGTTGGCCCGCTGGCTGCTGTAGCTCCAGTGACAGAGAGGTACACACAGTTGGCCCGCTGACTGCTGTAGCTCCAGTGACAGAGAGGTACACACAGTTGGCCTGCTGACAGCTGTAGCTCCAGTGACAGAGAGGTACACACAGTTGGCCCTCTGGCTGCTGTAGCTCCAGTGACAGAGAGGTATGCGCAGTTGGCCTGCTGACTGCTGTAGCTCCAGTGACAGAGAGGTACACGCAGTTGGCCCGCTGGCTGCTGTAGCTCCAGTGACAGAGAGGTACACACAATTGGCCTGCTGACTGCTGTAACTCCAGTGACAGGGAGGTACACGCAGTTGGCCTGCTGGCTGCTGTAGCTCCAGTTACAGAGAGGTACAGACAGTTGGCCTGCTGGCTGCTGTAGCTCCTGTGACAGAGAGGTACACACAGTTGGCCCGCTGGCTGCTGTAGCTCCAGTGACAGAGAGGTACACACAGTTGGCCCGCTGGCTGCTGTAGCTCCAGTGACAGAGAGGTACACACAGTTGGCCTGCTGACAGCTGTAGCTCCAGTGACAGAGAGGTACACGCAGTTGGCCCGCTGGCTGTTGTAGCTCCAGTGACAGAGAGGTACACACAGTTGGCCCGCTGGCTGCTGTAGGTCCAGTGACAGAGAGGTACACACAGTTGGCCCGCTGGCTGCTGTAGCTCCAGTGACAGAGAGGTACACACAGTTGGCCTGCTGACAGCTGTAGCTCCAATGACAGAGAGGTACACACAGTTGGCCCTCTGGCTGCTGTAGCTCCAGTGACAGAGAGGTATGCGCAGTTGGCCTGCTGACTGCTGTAGCTCCAGTGACAGAGAGGTACACGCAGTTGGCCCGCTGGCTGCTGTAGCTCCAGTGACAGAGAGGTACACACAGTTGGCCTGCTGACTGCTGTAGCTCCAGTGACAGGGAGGTACACGCAGTTGGCCCGCTGGCTGCTGTAGCTCCAGTTACAGAGAGGTACAGACAGTTGGCCTGCTGGCTGCTGTAGCTCCTGTGACAGAGAGGTACACACAGTTGGCCCGCTGGCTGCTGTAGCTCCAGTGACAGAGAGGTACACACAGTTGGCCTGCTGACAGCTGTAGCTCCAGTGACAGAGAGGTACACACAGTTGGCCCTCTGGCTGCTGTAGCTCCAGTGACAGAGAGGTATGCGCAGTTGGCCTGCTGACTGCTGTAGCTCCAGTGACAGAGAGGTACAGACAGTTGGCCCGCTGGCTGCTACAGCTGTAGTGACAGAGAGGTACAGACAGTTGGCCTGCTGGCTGCTATAGCTCTAGTGACACAGAGGTACATACATTTGCCGAGTACGGTGCCTGTCCTGGAGACGCGGCCTCTGGATGGCCCAGACAGGTCAGACAGGGAGCGAGGTACTCTGTAACAGAACACACAGGTCAGAAAGCGAGCGAGGTACTGTGTATCCAAACACACAGGTCAGACAGGGAGCGAGGTACTCTGTAACATAACACACAGGTCAGACAGGGAATGAAGTACTCTGTAACATAACACTCAGGTCAAACATGGAGTGAGGTACTCTGTAACAGAACACACAGGTCAGACAGGGAGCGAGGCACTCTGTAACAGAACATACAGGTCACATAGGGAGCGAGGTACTCTGTAACAGAAAACACAGGTCAGACAGGGAGCGAGGTACTCTGTAACAGAACACACACTACCTGTGGTTGTCACCCTAGTGAACCAGCAGCAATATTGTCATCACCCCTGGTAGAAATGCCCCAAAAATGTGGAACAGAACTTTGACCCAGTAGCTGTGTCAACCAATGAGATGTGTTGCTAGGCATTTTCTTGGATACACCTCATCAAGCTAGGTTGGACAAATGACAGGTTTGACAAAAGACAAATGACATGAACTATATGTTGCTTACTAACACAATATATAATATCCATGATACAGGGAAAATGTATTAGAGGGTATTGTGTGAAACATTATTTGATGAAAAACAAACATCCATTAGCCTAATTTTCAAGGGCATAAGCAGCTTTCTAGTGAATCATAGTAGTGATATAATGTTATATGCAAGGAGCAAAGCCATGTCCTTTTGGCAAGTGCAGTGTTAGGTGTTTACAAACAGATGTTCATTTGGTGAGTGAATATGTCCAGGTTACCAGCCCTCATGACGTAGGGTCATCTAACAACATGGTGTGGCTCATAAAATTAAATTGCTGTGTGTTCATCAAGGTTTTCCTGATAAACCTCTGATGTGATATTCTGAATTGTAGTTGCAAATGGTTATGGTTTAGTAACTCTTATAGGTGCATAGGCCAAAAAATGACTTTTATTTCCCTTTAAGGAAAAGAATATTGGAATAATTAATTAGAAATAAAGGTAGATACCTTCGACAGGGCACACTTCCAAAGTCTGTGTAAAGGTGCATGAGAGCACTGAGAATAATCGGCTGTGCCATGATCTCGTTGATGTTTGGCCGTTTGTTCGGGTCTAAGTGGAGCATGCTCAGTATGAGCTGTCGCAGCTCGTTGCTATAGCGATCAGATATTGGTGCAAATGTGCCCCGCATTATCTTCAGAATCAGTGCTGGAAGATTCTGCAACAAATGTCAAAGAGTGCACTTTATGCTGTTCAGTTTTAAAGGTTTTATTAAAAGAAAATATTTTTTTCAGTTAACACTTAAGTGACAAAGCAGATTAGAGTAGCAATTGTTGAGGCTAGCGAAGGTTTTGCTGGGTTGAAACAAAGGATCAGACAAACCATGTTCTTCTTTTCAATGTAAATGTTTATGTAGAAGAGAGCAAGAGGTCAACCAAGGTCACACATCAGGTCTGTTATTCCAGAAAAGTTTGCAAGAACATTTTTTGGCATGAATGTCTGCTACAAATCACCATATTCCATATAATATTTCTTCACCAAAATTGCAAAGTCACAGTGAAATTGCAAATTTAAATCTAAGATGGTTATCAATACAACACACTACTGCTAGTTATGGCAACACTTGAATTTTTGTGGGCATGGATGTGTTTACTACAACCTCCAGATGGAGCTGTAATCTCTAATCACTGACAAACACATTCAAGTAGCAGAATTCAGTCTTAAGTTGGTTAATAATATGCAAATATGTGTATGTTAGACCTACCTGTGCTTCAAATGCTCTGCGAAGACTAGCGAGTTCGTAGAGCACGCAGCCCAGGGCCCAGATATCACTCTTCTGATTATATGTACACCACTGTCAAGGACTCAAGGAGACACTTCAACCAAGAAATGACAGTTAGTGGGGAAATCACGGCCTTGAAAAGTACAATGCCTTTGTAATGAGTTATCTCGAGTTGATTGTTGAATCAAGTTGTAAAGCAGTGTAATAATAAATATCAAGTTGTACAGCATTGTAATAATAAATATCAAGTTGTAAAGCAGTGTAATAATAAATAATAAAAATTCATAACCACATTTGTCAATGGAAATTCGGATTAGACGTTTAGCTTAGTACCTACTTAAATTAAATATTTTATCAACCACTCTTCCACCGATGTCAAAGAGACATCTGTGCAAGTTTGTGCCATATTGAAGCTTCCTGTTCTCAGCTTGCTCTGCCAGTCAAGGATATGGCTTCCCTTCGCACAGTTCTGGGGAGATGTAACTTGGGGTGCCAACCACCTGAAAACCCATAACAAAATGTTAAGACAAAGAAGCAAACAAGTAGATTACATCTATTAAATGAGAAATATCTTTAGAAAAATACCAGCTGTATTAACTGAGTACTGTTATATATACTGTATAAAGATAAATTTATACCATTATAAAATATTACCTCTCTACATTTAATTAAGATCTTTGTTAATCTGGTTATTCATGTGAATCTTCTAAGATAACATATATTATTTAAATGGTGTAAATATATTCTAAGTATAAATGGATGTTTCATGCTGGACACAACAGTAAAACATCTAAATGATATGAATGCATGTCATAATTATATAACCCATGCAAGAAACAATAGCTTTCAGTAGAAAATATGCATGACCTCAGACAACACATAGCAAGTAGTATCCCCATTCACCAGATATATAATTCTTAGAAGTTGTGAAAAAACAACTAAAATTGGCAAACCAATTAGATTTGAACCAATTAAAGCAACAACACAGCCTCAAGAAGATATGATATATTTTACAAACATTACATCTAGACATCCAGAAACAAGTCCAGAAGGCAGTAAGAACTTACTGTGTATGCCTTGCTTTTGCTGCTCAGAACTTTGGAGATTCCAAAGTCGCCGATCTTGACAACTTCACGTTTCTTGTCCATGAGGATGTTCTGTGTCTTGAGATCTCGGTGCAGTATCTGCTTTGAGTGGACGTGCTGCAGCGATAGTAGCATCTGGGCCACGTACTTGAGGATCTCCTGCAAGTGACAGACAGCACATGACAGAGACAATAGCATATGGGCCATATACTTGAGGATCTCCTGCAAGTGACAGACAGTACATGACAGAGACAGTAGCATCTGGGCCATGTACTTGAGGATCTCCTGCAAGTGACAGACAGTACATGACAAAGACAGTAGCATCTGGGCCACATACGTGAAAAGATCTCCTGCAAGTGACAGACAGTACAAGACAGAGACAGTAGCATCTGGGCCACGTACTTGAGGATCTCCTGCAAACGACAAACAATACTCGACAGAGACAGTAGCTTCTGGGCCACGTACTTGAGGATCTCCTGCAAACGACAAACAGTACCCGACAGAGACAGTAGCATCTGGGCCACGTACTTGAGGATCTCCTGCAAGTGGCAGACAGTACATGACAGAGACAGTAGCATCTCGGCCACATACTTGAGGATCTCCTGCAAGTGACAGACGGTACATGACAAAGACTGTAGCATCCAGGCCACGTACTTGAAGATCTCCTGTAAATGACAGATAGCACACAACAGAGACAGTAGCATCTGGGCCACGTACATGAGGATCTCCTGCAAGTGAAAGACAGTACACAACAGAGACAGTAGCATATGGGCCATGTACTTGAAGATCTCTAAGTTACTTTAAAGTGTGTATATATTGTATGTCACTACAGTAAAACTTGTTCAAGTGACCACCTGTCATTAATAGACCACCTGTCATTAATAGACCACCTGTCATTAAGAGACCACCTGTCATTAATGACCACAGTCAACTCCTTCCTCCTTTGGAAATAAAGAATGTAATTGAATTGAGTGACCAGCGGTACTTGAACAAGTGAACAGCATTACAAATTATTATGTAAAAATATAATTACTAAGTTCTATTATGACACTATTATAAATGATGTTTCAGGTGAGGAAACACAGGAACATTAGCTTACCTCCTCTTCCAATAGTTGTCCGTTCCTCTGTTGTAGGTACTCAAACAACGTGCCTCCTTCAAACCAAAACACAAATTATTTACTTTATGCAAATTACTAATATTGGCAAAACGATATCCATACTGATTCCTTAGCTTGCAACATTTCATGTTATTGTTCTTCCACAATATGTACTGTTTAATGTAATGTTATTGTCCTTCCACAATATGTACAGTTTAAAGCAATGTTATTGTCCTTCCACAATATGTACAGTTTAAAGCAATGTTATTGTCCTTCCACAACACATACAGTTTAAAGTAATTTTATGCAGCAATAAAAATAACAACATTTTGCTAAACAATGTATACTTCATAACAATAATATTGTTTTCAAATCCAGATGTATAAATACACTGCACATCTAACAGTTAACCAGGCCCTTGTTCCAAAAACACAAACTGGCATCAGTAAAGAAGCTTTTCTCATTTGTCTTACATGGAATAAGCCACTTGTGAAGATGAAATATTATTGTTAAATAATATTGTAAAAAAATTTTTTTTCCCAATAAAAACATGTACTGAGGCATCAAAGCAGGTGACAGATCAACTTAAAAGATGTCTGTAGATCACATTAGATGCACCTTGAGCATACTCCATGACAATCATGAGTGCCTTGTCTTCAAGGAAGTTCTCGATGTACTCGATGATGTTTGGGTGGTCCAGCATGGCGAGGACCTTGACCTCATTCAGAGCCGCCTGTCGTTCCTCCTTTGTCATCTGTTCCACAGGAATCTGCTTGATGATGAGCAGTTTACGGTCGGCGATCCGCCAACACAGGTACACCGTGCTGCAAAATGGACATATATTTGTAATGATCAGTAAATGTACTCCTATACTAAGGTCAGGTTAATAAAAACTCTCCTTTTCCTAATCACTACACCTAAAGTAGGCAACAAAATCTATTTTTAAATTAGCTTGTGGTGCACTGGAATTATCACACAGAAACAAATGCTTACCCAACTGAATACTGATTAGGTGAGTGATAAACTTTATAAAGCCACTGTATGCACCATCTTGTAATAATAATTATAAGATGATTACCTTAACAGTAAGTAACGGTTTTTACACAAATACATGTTTTATTAGCTGCTTAACAGTATACTATTCTTTTAATCGATATTGTATATATGTTCAGGTCTAAGTGGAGATTGGACCGATGGTCATATGGGCCCAAGTCGGAATCTCATATCGCCCTCCCAAGTCGGGATGATTCGTTCAGTCGCTCATTGGTCATCAATATAGTGAGACGTGCCTATTTAAGTTGCTTATGGCAGTTAGGCGTGGTTTGAATGACTTTGCATTTGTGTTCATGCTGTTGTACTTATATTACATTTGTGTTCATGCTGTTGTACTTATATTACATTTGTGTTCATGCTGTTGTACTTATATTACATTTGTGTTCATGCTGTTGTACTTATATTACATTTGTGTTCATGCTGTTGTACTTATATTACATTTGTGTTCATGCTGTTGTACTTATATTACATTTGTGTTCATGCTGTTGTACTTATATTACATTTATGTTCATGCTGATTATGGTGGGGGTCGGTCACAGAGGGTGACCTAGTGGCGGAGTGACCCCCACCGATACCATGTGAATTGTATATAAGTCAGTAGTGGTACAGATAGTACTGGTAGTGGGTAGCCGATAGGCATGATTTACTAATTATGTGTAAACACCTTTTGGGGGCCGGCATGCTTGCTGAGATTATTGGATGTATCTTATTTTGATGGTGTATGCTTGCCTAATTTCATGCTCCTTAATTAATAAATCTAAATGTCATTCTTTGGCCTATTTCAATCTACGCTGGACTTGTGTTGTTATTTTGCATAAATTACATTTATGTTCATGCTGTTGTACTTATATTACATTTGTGTTCATGCTGTTGTACTTATATTACATTTGTGTTCATGCTGTTGTACTTATATTACATTGTCATCAATTATTGAATAACGTTGAGTGTTTAATATAAAAATTATATTTATTGTCGTGTCATATTGATTGTTTTAGTAACAAAACAATATGGTTGTTGATGTCTTATATGTCCGAGGTACTGGCTACGTTTTTGCTGTCATCATGGAATTCTAAAGTCACATTAGAGGCAAATATGACAACATCGTTCCTCACTTATCGCAGCCACAGGCTGCCACCAAAACGGCTGATCCTAAACTTAGGTGGTGGATCAGGCGTAAGGGAATTTGCTACATGTGACTGAGACAATGGTATAATTCCGATTCTGCACAACGCTGATGGGCCAAAGTCAGAATGGCTAGTAGATATTGTCATTGGTCAGAAATATGATGTCGTATTTATATCATATGGTTGAGAGTAAAAATAACCCACGCATCCTAAAGTTTCTTACTGCAAAAATAACGTCAACATAAGGGAATGTGCGACTATGCACGATTGAGATAACGGTTTAATTCCAATTCTGCACAACGCCAATGGGCCAATGTCGGAATGGCTAATATATATATATATATATATATATATATATATATATATATAGCGTCATCGGTCAGAAATATTCTATCATATTTATATGAGACGGTTGCCAGTAACAGTAACAGTTACAGTAACAGTAACAGTAACCCACACAACCTAAAGTTCCTGACTGCAAAAAGATTTAGTAGTTTCAAAGTATTTAATTGAAATAACAGTATTATTCTCACTCCACACAAAAACATAAAGCGTTGAATAACTGGACACTTATTGAAACAACATAAAAAGTAGGCTGATCTCTGTTGCTGCAGAATGCCCTATTATTGAACCAACTCATCCTTTTCATGGGGATTAAACACAACAGCTTATCACACAGACATCCCACCAGACACAGACACCCCACCAGACACAGACACCCCACCAGACACAGACCCCCCACCAGACACAGACCCCCCACCACACACAGACACCCCACCAGACACAGACACCCCACCAGACACAGACCCCCCACCAGACACAGACCCCCCACCAGACACAGACCCCCCACCAGACACAGACACCCCACCAGACACAGACCCCCCACCAGACACAGACACCCCACCAGACACAGACACCCCACCAGACACAGACACCCCACCAGACACAGACACCCCACCAGACACAGACACCCCACCAGACACAGACACCCCACCAGACACAGACACAGACACCCCACCAGACACAGACACCCCACCAGACACAGACACCCCACCAGACACAGACACCCCACCAGACACAGACACCCCACCAGACACAGACCCCCCACCAAACACAGACCCCCACCAGACAGGTCATGACAAATATTTATTTAGGGCCGAAGCTGCAACATCTTACTTGACTTCAAAGTAACCACTGCATTGCACACACAATACATTTTAAAACAACGTGTCACAAAGGTAAGCACTAAACACTATGCACCTTAATTATTCAAATAATATAATCAGGATATGATGAATATGTTCATCAAGACATCTCTGTAACATTGCGTCTACTAAATCACTCCAACCATACAGTTTGTAATAATTTCCGTAACGTAAATGTATTATTCCGATAACGCACAAAGCTATACATGTCTCACACCATGCGTTGTTGGAATTCCAATACGGGCCATCCAAAGTTGGAATTCCAATAATGGGCTATCCCAAGTTGGAATCAGCTGCTGCTGCATATGCCATTCCAACTTAGGCGGGCGTTGTTGGAATTCCAATAACGGAACGGCCCAAGTTGGGATCATTCCAAAACTGCCCCTATTCCCAAAATGGTTGTAACATATACATGTCGTGAGACTCTACTTGCATTGACATTTTACTCAACCAATCCTTGAATTTATTCAACCAACCATCGCCTTTACTCAAACAATTACAATTTATAGGGTGTATTGCAAAGGCATCATTGGTGAAGTCGATGCTCCTTCTCGCAATTTAAAAGGTAGCGGATTTGTACACTGCCACTGGCTGCGCCTGAGTGCAATAACTGCCAATGCGGCATTGTCAATGGTGTGGAACATCAGCAGAAACAAGTGACTACTTCAAAACCAGAGCTGCCCAACAGATACACTAAATATAAACTCGCTGTTACCAAAGCTCTAGGCCTGGCATAGGGTGTCAGATGTTTCGGCCCATAACGGGTTTGGCCCATGGGCCGAATCATACAATGACACGACCGGTGAGCCGTGAAGTGTTTTCTCTCGTATGGCCCAAACCATCCACGTATGCAACCAGTGCCAGTGGGCTCCGTGGGCCGAAATTACTAACGAATTGTAACTGTTTGTGTTGTAACTGTGTTTTCAAACCAACATTACTTATTTATTATGTTTAACAAGATTTAACAAGATTACCATCCCAAACAACAAGTTCCAGATGCCAAGTGGACAAGGAAGCCATTGGCTTATCGAGAGTCGAACAATTTTCTCATCTATGTGTAGCCCGCCCTTATCAAATATCTGTCAATTCTACTTTTAAACATATTCACACTACTAGCATTAACACAATCATTTGGCAGTTTGTTCCATTCATTTATCACCCTCTGTGAGAAAGAGTACTTTCTCATGTCCAACCTACACTGCTCCTTAACTAATGCTGCTTTGTGTCCTCTGGTTCTACTGCCTTCTTTAAGTTTGAAGAACATATTCCTATCAACATCCTCATAACCATTCACTATTTTAAACAATTCTATTTGTTCTCCTCATAGTCTCCTGGTCTCTAGTGTTGTCAAACCATATTGTAATAAGCGACTTTCGTAACTAAGGTCTCTCAATTCTGGAATAATTTTAGTTGCTCTTCGTTGTATTCTTTCTAGCTTGTCTATGTCCTTTTTACGATATGACCTCCATGCTTGAATATAATATTCCAAATGTGGTCTAACTATTGCTTTGTACAGGGGTACAATTAGCTGTTTCTCCTTATACATGACAGTTCTCCTAATTGCCCTAGAATTTAATTTCCTTTCGAAGCAGCAATCCCACATTGCTCTGAAACTTTCATGTCAGCACTAAATGTTACTCCTAAGTCCTTTTCTTGTGTTGGTTCTACCTAGTACAGCATCCCCAATTTTATATTCTTCGTCCATGTTTCCATGTCCTATGTGTATACGTTTACACTTCCCAAAATTGAATAACATTTGCCATTTTTCTGACCATTTAACTAATTTTTCTAGATCATCCTGTAAACTTTGTTTATCTGTATCAATAGTAACCTTTCTGAATACTTTTGTTTCATCTGCAAATTTGAGTACTTTGCTAGATATGTCATCCTCCAAATCATTTATATATATATTAAAAACAGTATAGGGCCTAATACTGATGCATGTGGTACCCCACTCAAAACAGATTTCCAGTTTGAAATCTCACCATCAACTATTATTCTCTGTCTTCGGTGTGTAAGCCACTTTTCTATCCAGTTGATTACATCATTATCTATACCGTGGGCTTTTAGTTTAAGTAACAATCTTTGATGTGGCACTTTATCGAAAGCTTTCTGAAAATCTAAGTAGACAACATCCACTGGTGACCCGTCACCTACCCACTTTGTAATTTCTACCAAAACACATAACAGATTGGTTAGACATGACCTTGCTTTTAGGAACCCATGTTGAGATGTATTTATTAATTTATGTTTTACAAGGAATTCTACCATGTGGTCTCTAATTAATGTTTCGAGTAATTTACATACAACTGATGTTAAACTCACTGGTCTGTAATTTTCTGGCTTCTTCCTCGATCCCTTCTTAAACAGCGGCGTAATGTTTGCTTCTTTCCATTCTGAAGGAACTATTCCTTCTTCTAGTGACAAGTTAAACAATTTTGCAAGTGGTGTACTAATTTGCTCAACAATTTCCTAAAGCAGTTTTGGTGGTATCCCATCATCTCCAGGTGATTTATTATCTTTCACCTTCTTAATTTTCTTTGCTATCATTTCAGGAGTTACAAATAACTGCCCTAAATGTTCTGATTTACTACCCTCAAATTTAGTAAATAGAGCTGGATATCTTCTGTGGTAAAAACTGAGCTGAAATACTCATTCAGGACCTCTGCCATTTGAAACCCGTTTGAAATTATGTTTCCCCTGTTGTTTTCCAGTGGTCCGACCTTATCTCGAACTTTCTGTTTACTCCTTACATAAGCATAGAAACTCTTGCTGTATTTTTTTATATTACCTGCCAATTTTTTTTCAAAGGTTCTTTTAGATTTTCTAATTTAAGTTGTAGCTAGGTTAAGTGCCTCTTTGTAATTTGCATAGTCTTCATTCTTTCTGTGGTGGTGGCGCTGATATTACAATTATGTATTTCTGTGTTTTAATTGTGAGTGCGTGCGTGCCTCATTGCGTGTAATTATGCATATGTTTCAGTATTACTTGTATTTTTTCTGTGTGCTATATATGACATGTCATATTCTTAGAAAATTAGTTTTATTCATATTATCATCATATTGTGTATATGTATATATATATTGTGTGTGTGTGTGTGTGCGTGTGTGTATGTGCGTGTACAGTGTATACATAAAATTATACATACATTCATACATTATATATATATACACACACACACACGTCTATAAACCCTCCACATAGTTGGCTTAAACACTATTTTTCTAATAGCTTCTTTTGACAAGTGTTTCTTTCTAGACCGTTTTCCTTGTTTTTTCAAGGGAACAAATTTTTCGATGATACTCTCAATTTCATATTTTAGAATATTCCAACAATTACGTTCTTATTCATCAGCATGTTATTCCAATCTAGCTTTGCTAAGTATTTTCTCATATCTTTATAGTTACCTTTGTGGAAGTTTCTCATATACGTTTTTTATTTTTACTTACTGATTTTACATTGATGTCAAAATGTATTTGATTGTGGTCACTGTTACCCAATGGTTCATGTATTTTTACATTGTCCACTAATTCTTTTTGTGATGATAAAACTATATCTAATACATTTTCTCCCCTGGTTGGTTCTAGCACGTGCTGAGTAAGGAAGCTCTCCTGAATTAAAAATAGAAATTGTTGGTCCTCACCCCCTGTACTCTCTAGAGATTTCCATTGTATGTGTCCATGGTTAAAATCTCCCATTATGATACATTCCCCTTTACTAACTTCCTTTATAGCATTTTGTATTTTTGTTCTATCCTCTTCGTTTATGTTTGGACTATTTTGCACCAAACAGCTTCATCGTAATCTGCTTCCCTTTCTAGTTTTATTTCATAAGCCTGAATAGATTCTTTAACATATAAAATAACTGCCCCTCCCCTTCTTCCTGTTCGATCTCTCAACCGCTTTCCATTATTTTATTTATATTGTGCAACAATTCTATAAATAGAAATAGTTCTAGATTATTATTATTATTATATTAGCGTGTGAGCATATGTTTCTGTGTGCAATCATTGTTTACTTTCTTATCGATTTAGGCCATGGGCCAAAACGACTATTCTTAGATTTCCGCTTTCTGACCTAACCATGAAAATGACCACCTAGAGCACCCAAACTTCTCATATATCTACTATACATATACACATGTCACGTAGCCAAAAACGGACATTTACTTTCTCAAAACGATCAAAATAAAAAAAAGAATTAAACCAAAACATCGCTATCTCCTACGACGCCTACGCGTAGCACCAAAGCTACCATGAAACAGATGCATATGACAAGGCATCATTCAGTTTCAACGAAACTCCATGTGGTGGCGCTGATATTACGATTATGTATTTCTGTGTTTTAATTGTGAGTGCGTGCGTGCCTCATTGCGTGTAATTATGTATATGTTTCAGTATTACTTGTATTTTTTCTGTGTGCTATATATGACATGTCATATTCTTAGAAAATTAGTTTTATTCATATTATCATCATATTGTGTATATGTATATATATTGTGTGTATGTGTGTGTGTGTGTGCGTGTACAGTGTATACATAAAATTATACATACATTCATACATTATATATATATACACAAACGTGCATCATGCTTAACTAATTTATTTAATTCGTTAATTTCATAAACTATGTATTTTAAGCATGTGCGCTCTATAAGTGTACTTATTATTGTTATATCTGTGTGCGTGTGTACGTGCGTGCGTGCATGTGTTCTGCAACTAGTAAAATGTTATAAGTTGAAGTTGTCGTAAATTAAATAAATGGTATTAATATTGAGTGATGTCTGGGTGTGATGCTGTTTTAATAATATATTTTTTTATGTATAAAACATCTACATGTTGAATAAAAACACGATACTTTTCGTGAAGAATGCGTTATATGCTGCAATCTATGCGCATGTGTCTTATTTTGTGTTTAACTTCATATTATGGGAAGTACAAACCACTGATGTCAAGAGAAATAATTAAGTGGTATCAACAGATACTAGTAACACATTTTGTGACAAAGTAATAAGAATATTTTTTGTTGAGGTAATTTGTATTAGATTCGACAGTACACTTTAAATTATGCATTAATACTGGTGCCAACGTAATTACTGCATTTAAAAAGCAATTGGTTTTAAAATAGCACCATAAATCTGGACAAAGTCCATTCAGAGATACCTAAAATACATTTAAAAATACAATCTGATGATAATATGAATAAAACTAATTATCTAAGAACATGACATGTCACATATAGCAAAAATACAAATAATACTGAGTTATGCATAATTACAAGCAATGAAGCATGCACGCACGCACGCATGCATGCACGCACACACGCACACAATTAAAACAGAAATACATAATTGTACTATGTTTGATTTCAATCAGCAGCGTCCCCGCACAGAGTTTTGGTGAAACTGAACGACGCCTCCAAAATTACTAATGGAAACAGTAGAACAAATCAGTATACCACTTGCAAGAGTATTCAACTTGTCATTAAAAGAGGGAGTTGTTCCGTTTGAATGGAAAGAAGCAAACATCATACCATTATTTAAAAAGGGTTCGAGAAATAAGTCAGAAAATTACAGACCAGTGAGTTTAACGTCAGTGATTTGTAAATTATTAGAAAGGTTAATTAAAGACCATATGGTGGACTTCCTTGTTAAGCATAAATTATTAAATTCATCTCAACATGGATTCCTTAAAGCGAGGTCATGCTTAACAAATATGTTGTTTTTTGGAAGAAATCACTAAGTGGATAGAAATGGGATCGCCAGTAGATGTTGTCTACTTAGATTTTCAGAAAGCTTTTGACAAAGTGCCACATCAAAGATTACTACTTAAATTAAAAGCCCATGGTATCAGGGATAGCATAACTGACTGGATAGAACAATGGCTGACTGACAGAAGACAACGAGTTGTAGTGGATGGAGAAGTTTCAAATTGGAAATCGGTTTTGAGTGGGGTACCTCAAGGATCAGTATTAAGACCTATATTATTCTTAATTTATATCAATGACTTGGACGACAGTATAACAAGTAACGTACTGAAATTTGCAGATGACACAAAACTGTTTAGAAAGGTTAATACTGATGGTGATAAACAACATTTAAAACAACGATCAAGAGAGATTAGTGAAATGGTCTGAGAAATGGCAGATGTTGTTCAATTTTGGGAAATGTAAATGCCTACATACAGGACATGGGAACTTGGATGTAAACTATAAAATGGGAGATACTGTTCTGGGTTCTACTGTAAAAGAAAAGGAGTTACAATAAGCACTGATATGAAAGTTTCAGAGCAGTGTGGTATTGCAGCTTCAAAGGGTGATCAAATTCTTGGATTGATTAGAAGAAACATAACATACAAGGGAAAAAAGTTAATTATACCTCTTTATAAAGCAATAGTTAGACCTCATTTAAAATACTGTATACAAGCATGGAGACCATATCGTAAGAAGGATATAGATACGCTTGAACGCATACAAAGGAGAGCAACTAAAATGATTCCAGAACTGAGAGACCTTAGTTATGAAGAACGCCTGAAGGAATGTGGTTTAACAACTCTAGAGACAAGGAGGTTAAGAGGAGATCAGATTGAAGTTTTTAAGATATTGAATGGGTATGAAAATATTGATAGAAATATGTTTTTTCTCACTTAAGAAGGATAGCAGAACTAGAGGACGAGGTAAAATTAGTAAAGGATCAATGTAGATTGGACATCAGGAAGCACTCGTTCTCACAGAGGACAATAAATGAATGGAACAAATTGTCTACAGATTGTGTAACTGCTAGCAGCGTGAATATGTTTAAAAACAAGGTTGACACATATCTCAGGAGGGCGGGTTATAAATAGATGAACATTGTTGGACTCTCGATAAGCCAATGGCTTCCTTGTCCACTTGCCATCTGAGCCTTTGGCTTGGATGGCAAATCTTGTTAAATCTCTCGTTAAATCTTGTCATATGCATCGATTTTACAGTAGCCTTAGCGCTACGCGTAGGCCCCGTAGGAGAGGGTGATATTTTGGTTTAATTATTTTGTAAATTTTTATCGTTTTGAAAAAGTAAATGTCTTTTTTGGCCACGTGACATGTGTATATCGTATAGTATATATACGAGAGGTTTAAGTCAATGTCATTTTCATGGTTAGGTCAGAAAGTAAAAGATCGCCCGAACCATCCGTCTGCGTGGGCCGAATCGACTAGGCCGAACCATCCGTCGGCGTGGGCCGAACCAGACATGAGCAGAACCATCCGGGAACCCTGGCATAGCTAGCCTGTGGTTTTCATCCTATTATCGCTCAGCTATAATATTGTTTCGAGATTTTTGTTGTGTAGTGCAAGTCTCACCCGTAGGCACCTCTTCCAACGACTCTGATCTTGTCATAATTTTCCATTGTCTACGTTTTTAAACGCGGCGATACAGCAGAAACCATTATATGAACTATCTCAACTACACCGGGATCGTCTGACACTTAGTTATCTAACATTACTTACGCTGCTACATCAATACCTTGAGGACAACTCAATAGTTTCACGAACCACTACGTACGACGTTTTGTATGCTGAAGGGGGGTGTCTGGCTAAAGGGGGTGCCAGGGTAATCATGGCACCCCTGTCTACGTTGATTGCTATATGGCACATTAAACGGCTCAATATGTCACGGTTCTGTGCATGGCAAACCTAGCGTTCGAGGCGCATGTCCTGTTATGCATTATGGTGCCAACACCTTAGTCTTAGGCTTAGGCGTCTTTCAGATTCAGACAGTTTATTGCCAAGTAACATTTCAAAAAAGGAAAAAGAAATGTGTGGCGTTGTGGCGTAAGAACTCACCCACACCAGGAGCAGCCATCCAATTACACACATCACTAACTTTAGCCTATATAAAAATGTACATATAAATCAGAAACATTGCAAAAGAGACACAACTAGGCTAAAACATGTATAAGTTAATAACAAAACCAACAGCCAACAAATGTTTTTTAATTCACCTATCTCCAGGCACAAAAGTACTAACTTAGTGAGATAATATAATAATAGTAATTTTCATGAATGCACCATTTCAACCGTTTGAACATTACCTAAGAAACAGTAAAACAGTAAAAATACACACATGTAGTTAGATGAGTAAAATGGGCATGGCGACATAGGAACATACGAACGGGACTGGCAGAAGACAGAGTTATGACACGAAGAAGATCTCTCCGTTCAAGTGTCTCACAGCCTGCGGGTAAAAGTTGTTCCTAAGCCTTGTGGTTCTAGTCTTGATGCTTCTGTAGCGTTTACGGGTTGTATCTCGTGCAATGCTCCTGGATTTAAGCGTGCAGCGAGGCATGGTGGATAGACTCCATGGATGGCAACTCGCTCCCAATGATTCGGGATGCGCCCTTCACAATGACTTAATTCTAGCTGCTATTTCTCCTCCTGACCGGCGTGGCCAAGCCACACTCCGATAGAACAAATGAGGACGCTTTTAATGACTGTGCAGTAGAAACGTATCATGATCTCATGTGCAATGCCGAATCTCCTGAGCTGCCACAGGAAGTGCAGGCATCTCTATGCCTTTTGTTGTGATGCACAGCGTGTTGTTGCCCCAACTGAGATCACCTGAGATTGTTGTCCCAAGGAATCTGAAAGATTCAACTTGTTCGACTTCCACGCCATTTAACAAAACAGGGCGGATGGGAGACTTCTTCCTGCGAAAATAAAAACTCATTTCTTTTGCCTTTGACACGTTCAATTCGAGGTTATTATCTGAACACCAGCCAACCATTCTCTGAACGTCATCCCTGTATGCGTCTCGTCCGCATTCTCAATGCAGCCCTCCACTGTGGTGCCATCAGAAAACTTAATCATGAGGACAGATTGGTCAACGGAGACACAGTCATTTGTGAAGAGAGTGAACAGAAAGGGGGATAGCACCCAACCCTGTGGGGCACAAGTATTCAGGATGAGAGGTTTGGAGAGAGTTGTTGACTTTGACACCCTATGAAGAAGAAAGTTTAGAACCCAGTGATAGGCGGCAGGATGTACATTCAACAAGGACAGTTGAGAACCCAGTGACAGACGGCAGGATGTACATTCAACAAGGACAGTTGAGAACCCAGTGACAGACGGCAGGATGTACATTCAACAAGGACAATTGAGAACCCAGTGACAGACGGCAGGATGTACATTCAACAAGGACAGTTGAGAACCCAGTGACAGACGGCAGGATGTACATTCAACAAGGACAGTTGAGAACCCAGTGACAGACGGCAGGATGTACATTCAACAAGGACAGTTGAGAACCCAGTGACAGACGGCAGGATGTACATTCAACAAGGACAGTTGACAACCCAGTGACAGACGGCAGGATGTACATTCAACGGCAGTTGAGAACCCAGTGACAGACGGCAGGATGTACATTCAACAAGGACAGTTGAGAACCCAGTGACAGACGGCAGGATGTACATTCAACAAGGACAGTTGAGAACCCAGTGACAGACGGCAGGATGTACATTCAACAAGGTCAGTTGAGAACCCAGTGACAGATGGCAGGATGTACATTCAACAAGGACAATTAAGAACCCAGTGACAGATGGCAGGATGTACATTCAACAAGGTCAGTTGAGAACCCAGTGACAGACGGCAGGATGTACATTCAACAAGGACAATTGAGAACCCAGTGACAGACGGCAGGATGTACATTCAACAAGGTCAGTTGAGAACCCAGTGACAGACGGCAGGATGTACATTCAACAAGGACAGTTGACAACCCAGTGACAGACGGCAGGATGTACATTCAACAAGGACAGTTGAGAACCCAGTGACAGACGGCAGGATGTACATTCAACAAGGACAATTGAGAACCCAGTGACAGACGGCAGGATGTACATTCAACAAGGTCAGTTGAGAACCCAGTGACACACGGCAGGATGTACATTCAACAAGGACAGTTGAGAACCCAGGGACAGACGGCAGGATGTACACTCAACAAGGACAGTTGAGAACCCAGTGACAGACGGCAGGATGTACATTCAACAAGGTCAGTTGAGAACCCAGTCACAGACGGCAGGATGTACATTCAACAAGGACAGTTGAGAACCCAGGGACAGACGGCAGGATGTACATTCAACAAGGACAGTTGAGAACCCAGTGACAGACGGCAGGATGCACATTCAACAAGGACAGTTGAGAACCCAGTGACAGACGGCAGGATGTACATTCAACAAGGACAGTTGAGAACCCAGTGACAGACGGCAGGATGTACATTCAACTAGGTCAGTTGAGAACCCAGTGACAGACGGCAGGATGTACATTCAACAAGGACAGTTTATCGAACAGCTTGTAGGGGATGATGGTGTTGAATGCCTGTCTCAAGTTTTAACTAAAGCCCCTTTGTGGTGTGTTATTTAAGACTTTTTTCAGTTCCTTTATATTGCAATACTTCCCCAAAGCGTCATAGCTCTTCAAAACGTTGATCTCCCCTCCAGGCCTACTAACCCGCCCTCGAACCGCGACAGTATCCATACACACAACCAACCTATTAAAAATTTCCGTTAAACATCCTATACATAAAATAAATAAAACTATCAGATAAAACCATTTCAGCAACATTAATTATACTAGTCTTTTAATACTATTACTTAGTCTTTTAATCGAATCGAATGTACCACCCACAGCGCTGTCGCACAGTCCACCACAAACTCCTGCGTTAGCCCAAGTTTGGGCTGTTTGGAGTAAACCACTTGAGACTTGAGAACCCGTAGACAATATACGTAGCCCCCAGGTGTCGTATAAATGCAATGGTCTTTTCATTTTATTCCCGAGCAATTCGCTTATGGAATATGATTCCACCAAAAATTACCACACCTCCTCATCTAAACTGCCTTTAACACAGTGCTCAGCGTAAACATATCCATGCCATGGTGTGGGTATGGAGACAGTCTATGTGTGCATATGGCAAGACAGCGACAGTATCCATACACACAACCAACCCATTCAACATTTTCATCTAAACATCCTATACATAAAATAAATTAAACTACCAGATAAAAATCCTTTCAGCAACATTAAAGATATTAGTCTTAGTTGTATGTGCCACCCACAGCGCATGCGCATTGTCCACCACAAACTGCTGCGTTAGCCCAAGTTTGGGCTGTTTACAACAAGTGATCCATGGAAATGAATCGATGGTCGGTCGTTGAACATAAACATGATGCTAAGCACCAACCGGGGTAAATACGTTTGCTAACCATGAAGGTGGTTATTTAATATAATTATAATTTTGCCAGTCTCCAGAGATCGCATTTCCAATACACTGACGTCCCGGTGGCACAGATGTCATACATATGCGGTCCAGGGACCACTGTCGTCCACACTAAACATCTTGCTTGGTGGTTTAGAAGGTCAGAGGAATGGGGGTTTCATATTCGGCATACGTAGGTGCCCCGGACACGACACCGCGTCCCACCGACGCACCGTCCTTTGATCCATTATATGGCTTCCCCAGTGGACGAACGGAGAGAAGTACGTAGCGCATCCGTAAATGATTCGCATCGACCCCCGGCCTGACACCCTAGCGGCAGCCGTGGTAGTTGGTTGCTCCTAACGGCGATATCATTGCGTCTGGTTCACTCATGTGCCTCGATATTGCTAAATGATTGTACTTAGATGATGTTCTGACAGTTCAAGAGACACTTGTTGATTCAGCATATTCGAACCTAACCAAAAAAACGGCGCATTTCTGACGAATTTATCATAATACTAATAATTTTGCACTTGCGTCCCCAATCTGTATCAGAAGCAGACCTGGGGTCAATTACATTGTAATCATTATAGTAATGATTACATTTTTTATAGAACAGAACACAACTTTTTTTAAAGAGATTTAACAAGATTGCCATCCAATTCATCAGTGCTTCAGTATCTCAGCCTTTGAGGAAGAACCGCTACCTGCTAGTGTAGGACACTTCATCAATGCTCTAGTGTGTCAGCCCTTGAGGAAGAACCGCCAACTGCTGGTGTAGGACACTTTATCGGTGCTCAAGTGTGTCCTCCTTAAGGAAGGACGTTCAGCTGCTGGTGTTAGACACTTCATCAGTGTCTCAGTCTTGCACATAGCACAACCCACATTAGATTCGGATCAGTGATGTCAGTGTTGTCTACTAGATTTCACTACGTATTGTTCAGTTATCATTCTCATCTGGTGATAATGTACTAATGCTCTGATAATGTGGCGTAGCCTGAGCTGAAATCATTACACCTGAAATAGTTATTTTAATATAAATCACCATTGTTAAGAGAATAAAATTATCATGTGGCATATGTGTCAACGTGTCATGTAAAATTTCTCGCATTGGACAAGAGTAGATCACAATAAGTCATAATGTTGCATATAGAATAAGCACATGAGGTGAATTATACATCAGTCATTTTATTTTTAATTAATAAATAATATATACCAACCCAGTAACAAAATGCTTTTTGGGGTGTTTAATCACCACAATGATATAACGGATAGGTTTGGATGTCAGACTTGAACTTAAGTTGCAAGAGTGAACAGGGATATGGCATCACAAAACAGTGCTGTGATCTTCACCTTTTCTTGATAACTAGTTATATCTGTTACTGAACATTATCAGATATAATTACCCAGTATGTTTACAAAATAAAAACTTCAGCAGTAACAAGTCGGATATTTTGACACTGAGCTTGTACATGCACATAATGTGTTGTACATGTTTACGTGGCCTTGAAGTGTCTGTTGTGTTGCATCCTGCAGAGATGATTGCAACGGAGCAGGAGATGCAGGCAGCCGGACTGGAGGCGCGGGACCGCGACTACTGTGCACACAAGTTCATTGACGTGAAGGCTTGCAAGAGGGAAAACTTTCCCTGGACTGTGGCCTGCAGTCATCTACTCCACGAGTATGAACAGTGCGAGTTTGACGAGTAAGTCATCCCATTTTCTCTCTCACAACCTGCTGGTGTACAATGAGAGTAAGTCATGATAATTAATAGCAGGGTAAAAAGTAAAACTACTTCGTTACAATACTTGAGTAGTTATTTCAAGTAATTGGCGTGTAATGAAGTGGAATTTTGACTAAATACTTTTTACCTGTAACGAAGTAGTTTTATCTAAAGTAACGTGACTTTTTACTCCGTTACTTTTATTTACTTCGCAATATATTTTTGTTACATTTTTTGTGAAACCGCTGCTGCCGGTGGCGCTCCACTGTCAACAACATTTCAAAAACTGTTCATAGTCGCCAGGCCAAAAGCTATTAATGTCATTCAATCGCATGCCGTTCGCGATCATATTTACATGCATATCTCTCTTCGGTAAATAGATGCAACCACTGTTTTATATCTACGTCAGTGAACGAAGTCTGCCAAATATTGGCATAGGTCAGGTCAAGGCCATTGACATGAAATGTCACTTCGAGCACACAACGCTTGAACGCCATCTCAAACCATGATGCAAATGTCTCCGTTGCACCATATAAACTATTAATCAGTAAGTTTCCAATATGTATTATAAATATTAAAATGTGCAATTTCGACAATGTATTGATAATCACCATACACTGACACAATTCTGATATTCGTGAGCGGACGTGCATATCGTGGATCAAGAACGAGAACCTATTTTCGCGTATTGGCATTGTCGGCAACAGCCTTACTGTCTTACGTCGGCATTAAACAGCATTTTACTTTCACGAATAAAATTCATATTGAAATGTTTAATAAATTCATAATAATGATTACTCTACAGAACTAAACAGTAAAGAATTGATACTCTACCATTTGGCAGCATCTTTTCCCAGCAATGCCAATGGCTTATTCAAGCTGACCCATAAATAATATCAAGGACAGGGACAGGGGCCCTGACAGGTCACTTTTAATTGCAATTAGCAACAGCATTCCTTTGTTGCACTGGTCTGTCTTCTGA
Organism: Lamellibrachia satsuma; assembly: GCA_033239005.1. Lineage (NCBI taxonomy): Eukaryota > Metazoa > Annelida > Polychaeta > Sabellida > Siboglinidae > Lamellibrachia > Lamellibrachia satsuma. The sequence continues at coordinate 1,981,664 of BSQZ01000007.1, forward strand.
TCAGTTCTAGCCCCAGCTGGAACCAGGTAACCAACACAGCTAGCTGCTAAAGCCTGTTGTTTCAATGTTTGTGTGAGCTTATAAGACATGTCTGGGAAGACATGAGAAGGTGGGGGTTCACAAGCCAGATGGCTTCATCAGGTGATTATAGCCTACTCGGCTATAATCACACCTGCACATATCCTGTTGTACAATCTAGCTCCTCCCATACCTCAGTGGAACAGGTCGATAAAAAGACAGATTGTGCTGCCAAGTTAACGAACGCGAAACTGCTGTGACAAGCATGGTAGATTAGACCCAACCTGTGGCCATTAGGAAGCTTTGTGTACGAATATTGGGTCTAGATAAATGCATAACACAGCACTGCGAGTGTGCAGATGTGTGGTAGCCACCTCCCAGCAATCTGCCTAAAGGTACTGATAAATTTTATGACTGGCTGGTGATCCTTGTCTGTATGTGATGTGTAGTGCAGTGTGAAGCAGTTGTTATCAAACTACACATTGATATAATCAATTGCACGTTCCTGAGAGAAACAAATGATCTTTACATCGCAATATCGCTCAACCTGATCCGAATACGTGCGAAACGGGACCTCCCGGTTTCACTACGCCTCAGCGCACACGATACTGAATCACAATGTCCCGGAAATCAAGTGCCAAAACGTCCTCGGAAGACCGTGGAGTTGACACTGACATTGAACATACACAGCCTTTAGGGTGTCACACATTGAGAAATGCGTTATTAGCGCTTCTAAACGATGAGGACACAATCCAGAACATTGCAACATCCATCAGCAAAAGCATTATCAACAAACTACAAAAAAAAAAAAAATTCACCGACATGCTGATCTGACTATTTAATTAACACTGTCCAAGCACTATTTGTCTATGTTAATGTCACAGCATTGTATGTTTTCTTTTGCTATCATTGCACTTTTCAATATCACAGATGTTCTCGTTAACGCGTTTCATTTTAGCACCTATGTTCCATTTGTGGATATTAATTGTTGTACAAATTATTGTTAATATGATGATGTCAAGTTCACGTGTAACAGACTTTGAACATGGCTAGAAATGGTTTTCCTTTTAACGATGATGATTCCTTTTTAAGAAATGTTGGAGGGTTAACAGTTAACTCTTTAAATCACATCTTAAAAATAAACGAATTCAATGAAAGTTTACCAGATGGAAAACTTGAAATTATTAAACATTCTCCATATTTTACTGATGAAGAATTAATAGACAAAATAAAAAACAAGCAGAATACTTTTGTAGTGTTGAGTCTAAATTGTCAAAGCCTTAAAGCAAAAATGGATCAAATTAATATGAAATTAGAAAATTTAAGAAACAATAGCTGTGAAATTGGAGCCATTTGCTTACAAGAAACATGGTTATCCAATGACTCCAACATTTCTTTGCTGCAAATAGATGGTTTTACATTAATCTCTCAGGGTAAAATATTATATATAATGTATGGGAAAGACAGTTTATTGAGATAACTGGAAATACTATTAAAAAAAAATTATACTGGGAAATATATATAGACCATCAAGAGATGTTATTGAGAATTACAAGACCTTTATTGACAAATTAACCCTGATACTCGCTCATTTACAAAAACCAAAGAGTGAAGTTATCATAGCAGGTGATTTTAATATTGACTTACTGAAAATCAAAGAAAAACCTGTATTTAGTGAATACTTTGACATGATCAGTGCACAAGGCTTCTTTCCTAGAATCACATTGCCTACCAGATTTTCAGAACATCGTGGTACACTTATTGACAATTTTTTATGTAAACTGACAGAGGGATCATTGAACTCCACTTCTGGCATTTTAATCAACCAAATTTCTGATCATCTTCCCTGTTTCATTTGCATGGACTGCATATTAACTCGAGACACGGTACCTAAATTCATAACAATAACACAAAAATCTGGATTCGCTAAATAAGTTTAGATTAGAATTAATAAACTCAAACATTTATGATAAACTAAATAAGAATATTGATGGTAATCCCAACGAAAAAAAATATAACATTCTTGAAGAAATTATTTTAAATACTATGATTAAATGCTTACCCACTAAGACAATTAAATATAACGAACATAAATATAAAAAACGTCTTGGATTACTCAAGGTGTTATTAGATCAATAACGTTTAGAGATAAGCTATATCTAAAAATGAAGCAAACTACTATAGACACAGCAAGATATCAGGTCCTTAAAACTAATCTGCACGCTTATAATAAAATTCTAAAAAAAATATTCGTCTGGCCAAAAAAATATATTTTGAATCGAGATTTGAGAAACATAAGAACAATATTAAAAAAACATGGTCAATTATTAAAGAAATAATTAATGAAACAACAATGACTGAACAATTTCCTTACTCTTTTAAAATTGATGGAACAACTGTTACCGATAAGACGGATATTGCCAATCAATTTAATTTGTTTTTTACAAATATTGGTCCTAAACTTGCATCACAAATAAGCAGTAACGGCAAATGTCATACAGATTATTTGAAAAACCAGACCATACATAAATTCACGTTTAAACATATAAGTGAAGATACTATACAATTCTATCATATTACCTCATATAAATTATGGTATATTGGCTTGGGGGTATCAAACGCAATGCATATTTATACTTCAGAAAAAAACAGTTAGCATAATCACTTTAAGTAAATATAATGCACACACTACTCCTATTTATAAAGAACTCAAATTATTAGAGTCAGTGACATCTACAAGCTACAGCAACTTAAGTTTTATCATAAATTAATAAATGAACAACTACCTTAATATTTTTATTTTATACCTTATACTAACACTTTTGAAATACATCAATGACACACGAGACAAAAATCGCTTATTTATGTCAAGAAATAATCATGTTTTCGCAAACAAATGCATTAGCTACAGCATGATTAGAGCTGTTAACAATAGTCCAAATGATATTACTGACAAAGTCCATACTCATAGTCTATATGGTTTCTCCAGTTACATAAAACAATATCTTCTTGGTAATTATGAATACAACTGTACCAAACAAAATTGTTACATTTGCCGAAATCAGGGAGGCATAAGTGTATAGTTATTTATTTGTGTAATTAATATGTAGGTATATCTTGTAGGCAGCCATACGTATGCATATATGTACATGGATGTGCTTGTATACATATAGGTATATATATATATATATATATATATATAATTATAATCATAATCTTATTACTTTTATTGCCATCACTTGTATTCTTAATTTTTGATATAATATTTTCAATTGCTTGACTAAACCAGTGGTGGCTCCCATGATAGCGACATACTCAATGTCTTAATGGGAGTCTCCGTGACCATTTATTTTATTTACTTTGTTTATATGTTGATTATGTTACATTTACTTGGTCAAAATAAATGGGTCTGAGTCTGTGCCTCATCATTAATTAAATTCTGTATTTAACTGAAATTATTTGATGTTGTGAGCGTTCATTAAAAATAATGTAATTTTCCAAGCATCAAAGTAAGCACCGTGCTCAATGGTGGCAGACCGATTGACCAGCTAAGGCTGTCTGGCAGCACATTGTTATAGGCAGAGTGGTCGAAAAACAATTGTCAGATACAAGCTGTGTAATTTATATAATATTACTCATGATTTTGTTGTTATTTCTAAGTGTTGTACTTTTACTTCTACTTTTACTTCAAGTACTTTTGAAAAGTAGTTTTACTTTTTACTCAAGTACTTTTTTACAAAGTAATTTTACTTTTACTCAAGTAGGTTTTAGGTGAATTACTTTTACTTTTACTCTCAAATACAAAATTAAAGTAATTCAGTCAACCCTGATTATTAGTCATTTCATTCATTCTCTCTCACAACCTGCTGGTGTACGGTGAGAGTAAGTCCTCTCATTCTCTCTCACAACCTGCTGGTGTACGGTGAGAGTAAGTCATCTCATTCTCTCTCACAACCTGCTGGTGTACGGTGAGAGTAAGTCCTCTCATTCTCTCTCACAACCTGCTGGTGTACGGTGAGAGTAAGTCATCTCATTCTCTCTCACAACCTGCTGGTGTACGGTGAGAGTAAGTCCTCTCATTCTCTCTCACAACCTGCTGGTGTACGGTGAGAGTAAGTCATCTCATTCTCTCTCACAACCTGCTGGTGTACGGTGAGAGTAAGTCATCTCATTCTCTCTCACAACCTGCTGGTGTACGGTGAGAGTAAGTCATCTCATTCTCTCTCACAACCTGCTGGTGTACGGTGAGAGTAAGTGATCTCATTCTCTCTCACAACCTGCTGGTGTACGGTGAGAGTAAGTCCTCTCATTCTCTCTCACAACCTGCTGGTGTACGGTGAGAGTAAGTCCTCTCATTATCTCTCACAACCTGCTGGTGTACGGTGAGAGTAAGTCCTCTCATTCTCTCTCACAACCTGCTGGTGTACGGTGAGAGTAAGTCCTCTCATTCTCTCTCACAACCTGCTAGTTTACAGTGAGAGTAAGTCCTCTCATTCTCTCTCACAACCTGCTGGTGTACGGTGAGAGTAAGTCATCTCATTCTCTCTCACAACCTGCTGGTGTACGGTGAGAGTAAGTCATTTCATTCTCTCTCACAACCTGCTGGTGTACGGTGAGAGTAAGTCATTTCATTCTCTCTCACAACCTGCTGGTGTACGGTGAGAGTAAGTCATCTCATTCTCTCTCACAACCTGCTGGTATACGGTGAGAGTAAGTCCTCTCATTCTCTCTCACAACCTGCTGGTGTACGGTGAGAGTAAGTCCTCTCATTCTCTCTCACAACCTGCTGGTTTACGGTGAGAGTAAGTCCTCTCATTCTCTCTCACAACCTGCTGGTGTACGGTGAGAGTAAGTCATTTCATTCTCTCTCACAACCTGCTGGTGTACGGTGAGAGTAAGTCATCTCATTCTCTCTCACAACCTGCTGGTGTATGGTGAGAGTAAGTCATCTCATTCTCTCTCACAACCTGCTGGTGTACGGTGAGAGTAAGTCATTTCATTCTCTCTCACAACCTGCTGGTGTACGGTGAGAGTAAGTCATTTCATTCTCTCTCACAACCTGCTGGTGTACGGTGAGAGTAAGACCTCTCATTCTCTCTCACAACCTGCTAGTTTACGGTGAGAGTAAGTCCTCTCATTCTCTCTCACAACCTGCTGGTGTACGGTGAGAGTAAGTCATTTCATTCTCTCTCACAACCTGCTGGTGTACGGTGAGAGTAAGTCATCTAATTCACTCTCACAACCTGCTGGTGTACGGTGAGAGTAAGTCCTCTCATTCTCTCTCACAACCTGCTGGTGTACGGTGAGAGTAAGTCATCTCATTCTCTCTCACAACCTGCTAGTTTACAGTGAGAGTAAGTCATCTCATTCTCTCTCACAACCTGCTGGTGTACGGTGAGAGTAAGTCATCTCATTCTCTCACAACCTGCTAGTTTACGGTGAGAGTAAGTCCTCTCATTCTCTCTCACAACCTGCTGGTGTATGGTGAGAGTAAGTCATCTCATTCTCTCTCACAACCTGCTGGTTTACGGTGAGAGTAAGTCCTCTCATTCTCTCTCACAACCTGCTGGTGTACGGTGAGAGTAAGTCATCTCATTCTCTCTCACAACCTGCTAGTTTACAGTGAGAGTAAGTCATCTCATTCTCTCTCACAACCTGCTAGGTTACAGTGAGAGTAAGTCCTCTCATTCTCTCACAACCTGCTGGTGTACGGTGAGAGTAAGTCATCTCATTCTCTCTCACAACCTGCTGGTGTACGGTGAGAGTAAGTCTCATTCTCTCTACAACCTGCTGGTGTACGGTGAGTAAGTCATTTCATTCTCTCTCACAACCTGCTGGTGTACGGTGAGAGTAAGTCATCTCATTCTCTCTCACAACCTGCTGGTATACGGTGAGAGTAAGTCCTCTCATTCTCTCTCACAACCTGCTGGTGTACGGTGAGAGTAAGTCCTCTCATTCTCTCTCACAACCTGCTGGTTTACGGTGAGAGTAAGTCCTCTCATTCTCTCTCACAACCTGCTGGTGTACGGTGAGAGTAAGTCCTCTCATTCTCTCTCACAACCTGCTGGTGTACGGTGAGAGTAAGTCATCTCATTCTCTCTCACAACCTGCTGGTGTACGGTGAGAGTAAGTCATCTCATTCTCTCTCACAACCTGCTGGTGTACGGTGAGAGTAAGTCATTTCATTCTCTCTCACAACCTGCTGGTGTACGGTGAGAGTAAGACCTCTCATTCTCTCTCACAACCTGCTAGTTTACTGTGAGAGTAAGTCCTCTCATTCTCTCTCACAACCTGCTGGTGTACGGTGAGAGTAAGTCATTTCATTCTCTCTCACAACCTGCTGGTGTACGGTGAGAGTAAGTCATCTCATTCTCTCTCACAACCTGCTGGTGTACGGTGAGAGTAAGTCCTCTCATTCTCTCTCACAACCTGCTGGTGTACGGTGAGAGTAAGTCATCTCATTCTCTCTCACAACCTGCTAGTTTACAGTGAGAGTAAGTCATCTCATTCTCTCTCACAACCTGCTGGTGTACGGTGAGAGTAAGTCATCTCATTCTCTCACAACCTGCTAGTTTACGGTGAGAGTAAGTCCTCTCATTCTCTCTCACAACCTGCTGGTGTATGGTGAGAGTAAGTCATCTCATTCTCTCTCACAACCTGCTGGTATACGGTGAGAGTAAGTCCTCTCATTCTCTCTCACAACCTGCTGGTGTACGGTGAGAGTAAGTCATCTCATTCTCTCTCACAACCTGCTAGTTTACAGTGAGAGTAAGTCATCTCATTCTCTCTCACAACCTGCTGGTGTACGGTGAGAGTAAGTCATCTCATTCTCTCACAACCTGCTAGTTTACGGTGAGAGTAAGTCCTCTCATTCTCTCTCACAACCTGCTGGTGTATGGTGAGAGTAAGTCATCTCATTCTCTCTCACAACCTGCTGGTGTACGGTGAGAGTAAGTCATCTCATTCTCTCACAACCTGCTAGTTTACGGTGAGAGTAAGTCCTCTCATTCTCTCTCACAACCTGCTGGTGTATGGTGAGAGTAAGTCATCTCATTCTCTCTCACAACCTGCTGGTATACGGTGAGAGTAAGTCCTCTCATTCTCTTTCACAACCTGCTGGTGTACGGTGAGAGTAAGTCCTCTCATTCTCTCTCACAACCTGCTAGTTTACGGTGAGAGTAAGTCATTTCATTTTCTCTCACAACCTGCTGGTGTACGGTGAGAGTAAGTCCTCTCATTCTCTCTCACAACCTGCTAGTTTACGGTGAGAGTAAGTCCTCTCATTCTCTCTCACAACCTGCTGGTGTACGGTGAGAGTAAGTCATTTCATTCTCTCTCACAACCTGCTGGTGTACGGTGAGAGTAAGTCCTCTCATTCTCTCTCTCACAACCTGCTGGTGTACGGTGAGAGTAAGTCATTTCATTCTCTCTCACAACCTGCTGGTGTACGGTGAGAGTAAGTACTCTCATTCTCTCTCACAACCTGCTGGTGTACGGTGAGAGTAAGTCATTTCATTCTCTCTCACAACCTGCTGGTGTACGGTGAGAGTAAGTAATTTCATTCTCTCTCACAACCTGCTTGTGTACGGTGAGAGTAAGTCCTCTCATTTTCTCTCACAACCTGCTGGTGTACGGTGAGAGTAAGTCATCTCATTCTCTCTCACAACCTGCTGGTGTACGGTGAGAGTAAGTCCTCTCATTCTCTCACAACCTGCTGGTGTACGGTGAGAGTAAGTCCTCTCATTCTCTCTCACAACCTGCTGGTGTACGGTGAGAGTAAGTCCTCTTATTCTCTCTCACAACCTGCTGGTGTACGGTGAGAGCCCAGTGAGAAGCATGACGCCAAAACTCTGATAACATCAACAATTGATTTGTGTGTTTGACAGATTTATTGCAATTTGTTTTAAGTGGGTCAATATCATATTTATCCATTTTATTGAACATAATTATATGAAATGCAAACTAAACATTTAATGAATTAATATGTTGACCACTATATATACACAGGTAATTAATCAATGACATCAGTATAGCAACTTATGATATGGCAGTCCTGTAGGGTGAAATACCACAAACCCATTATCCTCACTCTGAATGGGATTAGAAGATATTTTTAGAACAAAAAATGTATCAACATATTCATGAATGAAAGTGGAGGTGTAAAAGGATTTTGTTTTAAGGTTACTACTGGCAGATGGGAGTGGGTTACTACTGGCAGATGGGAGTGGGTTACTACTGGCAGATGGGAGTGGGTTACTACTGGCAGATGGGAGTGCATTAGTTTAAGTAAGATGATGATAATGCAAAATCCTTGAATGGATTGACATTCCAGTTTCTTGGAATATGAATTTTGACATAGTTTAACCTGTTAAGAAACTAGTCCCTCACTAGTCCTTCTCAAACTTGTGTCGTACGACCAGTGTAGTGATATCAGATATCAGGGCGAAATAAACAAACAGAGAAGGTTCTAGTTTCTTCTTGAGAGATAAAACTACATCACAAAAAAATTATCTGTGTTTCATTGGATTTTCTATTTTCAGTTATGTTTTGCGCATGAAAGAATTTGAGCGGGAAAGACGACTACGTGAACGTTCAAAGAGGAAGGCTGCCAAGTACCAGGACGAAACATTGGGAAACTGAACAGACGATGGTGAATCTTATTTAATGTACGAAGAACAGGACAACACGGAATGATGAGTTAGAAGTCATGAACTATAGAAGTGTCCGTTACATGAGCCTGAATAGAGTACCATTTCTTCAAGAAGTGTCCGTTACATGAGCCTGAATAGAGTAACATTTCTTCAAGAAGTGTCCATTATATGAGCCTGAATAGAGTAACATTTCTTCAAGAAATGTCATTTTCATGTCCGAATAAAGTTGCTTAAAACAATTTGCTGTGGTATTACAATTATCAATCTAGCTCAAACTTGGCTTTATATCTTGGCAATAAGTCTGAACTGTAATGTAATGCTCCAACCCCCACAAACTATATTTATTGGAAATGCCACACAAATTTAACAAAACCTGCATGCCATTAAAAATTAAGATTTGCATGCGACAGGATGGAGGTGTTTTGAAATATGAACTGATTGGCCAAGGTACTTGAGATACGAATTAATTCAGCCTAAGTACTTGAAAAGTTAATGAAATTACAATTAACTCAGAAATTCTCAAATAAAATAAAATTAACCTCACACATTTCTCATGTCAATTAAATTAAACTGGGGGTCTATCATTAAACTGGTATACAGCTAGTTGGGGGGGGGGTTGTATCATTAAACTGGTATACAGCTAGTTGGGGGGGTTGTATCATTAAACTGGTACACAGCTAGTTGGGGGGTTGTATCATTAAACTGGTACACATCTAGTTGGGGGTGGGGTTACATCATTACACTGGTACACAGCTAGTTGGGGGTGGGGTTACATCATTAAACTGGTACACAGCTAGTTGGGGGTGGGGTTACATCATTAAACTGGTACACGGATAGGTAGGGTTTGTATCACTAAACTGGTGCGCAGCTAGTTTGGGGGGGTTTGTATCATTAAAATGGTGCACAGCTAGTTTGGGGGGTTTTTATCATTAAACTGTTACACATGTATACTTGGGGGATTTGTATAATTAAACTGGTACACAAATAGTTGGGGGATATGTATCATTAAACTCGTACACAGCTAGTTGGGGGTTTTTATCATTAAACTGGTACACAGGTATACTTGGGGGATTTGTATAATTAAACTGGTACACAAATAGTTGGGGGATATGTATTATTAAACTGGTACACAGCTAGTTTGGGGGGTTGTATCATTAAACTGGTACACAGGTATACTTGGGGGATTTGTATAATTAAACTGGTACACAAATAGTTGGGGGATATGTATTAAACTGGTACACAGCTAGTTTGGGGGGTTTGTATCAGTAAACTGGTACACAGGTATGCTTGGGGGATTTGTATAATTAAACTGGTACACAGCTAGTTGGGGGTTTTTATCATTAAACTGGTACACAGGTATACTTGGGGGATTTGTATAATTAAACTGGTACACAAATAGTTGGGGGATATGTATTAAACTGGTACACAGCTAGTTTGGGGGGTTTGTATCAGTAAACTGGTACACAGGTATGCTTGGGGGATATGTATAATTAAACTCGTACACAGCTAGTTGGGGGTTTTTATCATTAAACTGGTACACAGGTATACTTGGGGGATTTGTATAATTAAACTGGTACACAAATAGTTGGGGGATATGCATCATTAAACTCGTACACAGCTTGTTGGGGGTTTTTATCATTAAACTGGTACACAGGTATACTTGGGGGATTTGTATAATTAAACTGGTACACAAATAGTTGGGGGATATGCATCATTAAACTCGTACACAGCTTGTTGGGGGTTTGTATCATTAAACTGCCTCAAGGTACACATTAAATAACAATGCTACACTTCATATTTTAATCTACTGCTATAGTATATTTACTGTCTGACACTGTATAAAACAGGAATTGAATGCACTAAAACCATGTGTTGTTTTACCTTCAAAGTAGTAGTAGGTCAACAAGACAACAACATGAACTGTTTTCTTTATTTCAAAGATGTTTGACAATGTTAAACATGAAAAAGTAGCGAATGTGCACACGCTAGATGGTTTTACAACAAAGGAGACAAACTGCTACTCATAATCTGTATAAAAATAGTTCCACATTAATCCATCAACTTAATATAACAGTTTACACAAATATTCAAATAGCATAACATTGTACAAAAGACTATACCTAAAGAGCAACTGAAGACAACAACTAGGCCAGAGTCCTACCCACACAACGGACTGTCCCTGTGGCCAAGATGACGTTGGGTGATCTTTCCATCTCAAATACAGCAAATACTATTCTTGCTCCAGAATTACTTGAGCAGGTTAGTTACACAGTGTTGATACATAAGTATGAATAATATCTGTATGGGCTAAATATGTTATTAGGCAGAGGTTAGAAGGACCCAAGATATTTCACCAGATTTTCGAAATGTAATGCTCAGTCAGACTTGTGGTACGACAAGGTTTGTTTGAGGGTAAACAGCCTGTTGTCAAAACAGTTTTAAGATAGGTTCATTATTGTTTATCTGCCTGTGTTGTGGCAACACAACAGTGAATCCATCCATCCACACCTTGGCCTGCTCAGATACGTCCCTATTGGCAAGGACTGATCTAATGAAAACAACTTAATTACACACCAAACATCAACAGAAATGACAGTGGCAGTCAGTGGGCTAACCCGTGGTTCAACGGCAAGCACTGTCCACTGCACCAACAAATACAGGTTGCGAGAGTGGATCACATTCAAACCAGCTGGGGCACAACAAGCCAAGGCTGCTGTACCACACAAACACAAGTGTCTCCGGCAACAAGACATAAACAAACATGACAAACCACTACTAATTAAGAAATGCTTGCCAACTAGTGAGGTATTAAAATGTAAATACAACGTGAACCTAAAGTGATAGTTTTACACCAGTTTGCATCACAGAGACCTTGTTTGCTAAGGACTACGCACAGCACTTTGGGTTGGAAGATGCCGTCATTCGCAGTACAGATGCTTGAGTGAACGTGCACACAACTGCTATGACGTGACTCCACACTTCACTCACTACACTGATGCCAGCTGATTGGCACATAATATGACAAGAAACACAAGTGAAGGTTTTGGCAGCCACCAAACATGCACAATAAAACATGTCCTAATACAGTGGACCCAAATACTGAGTTTGGCCAGCTCAATGCATAACTCATCTGGACTGTATTCCATCTAGAAACTGATTCCATAACAAATAACGCATCACATACATAACTGATGTGAAGAAGTAATAATTCAACGACAAACTGTACCTGTGATATATCTGAGTAAATGACCCAAATATTAACTACACAATGACAAGGACCCCACTGCTTGGCTGCAAAGTGGCTCATTCAACCGCTACATCATCAGTTAATAACAAAATAGCATTGCAGTTGCTTCATGTTATAGCAGGTACGATGAAATAACGCCAGCATAGCGGCCATGAAATCAGCTCACAAGCAGGCCGCCGAAGAACGGAACAAGAAACAGTAATTGGCTTAACTAGGCTGATTGAAAGAAGAAATGCAAGCAATGCTTGTGCAACTACAGCCGTAGACGAACAACACCAGCTGCATCGACTGTGGCCAGATGTGGCGATGTCAGTTAACAACATTTACATGCGCGCCCCGACTAGATGTGGTACTGGTCAAGGTGAAGCTGATCGCATATGTTGCCAAACTGCCATCTCAACCATCGACAGCATCGCCCGGCCACACAACATATGCTACACGTATCGCATTAAAAACAACAATTTCATAGCTGTAACACCACATCAATCCATCTTCTTGAAGCCATTTGTGATGGCGCCGTTGGTTTCTGGCTTCATCAGTGTCTGCTGCTGTTGCTGCTGCTGCTGCTGCTGCTGTTGTTTTGTCTTCCTCGTGTTCTGGTACGCCTGTCGGTAGAAGTCGGCAAACATGATGAGGAAAAAGAGCGCGTATGAGCCGATCCAGTAGGCGTAGCCTTTCGGGTAGTTGCAATTAGTGACAAACAGCTGCCGAATACAGTGACACGCCACCATCATGAACTGAACCTACAACACACCAGTGAATGATATTAACATCTGAACAACCAGATACGCAGGATGAAGGCACCATTAAGTGCCGTTCTTTCGAGTAAGACACCTAATACAGACACGACATACTTTGGCACTAAATGATGATGGGGGAGTGCATCAGCTGTCTCCATATTAGAAATGTGACTGTGTCCACTGGCAGTATCTTACAGACTATGTAGGTCATCAAGAGGTTCTGAGACAACCCTCAAAGAGATGTTGATACTTACAATCTGCAGGGTTGTCATGTGCTTCTTCCACCACAGATACTTCCTGTACTGGGGTCCGAGGGCCGCCATCCCATAGTATATGTACATCCAGAAGTGGATAAATGAGTTGAGCAGGGCATGGAATGTGCCAAATCCACCTGTAAACATCAAGACAAGAGTTGTAGTCATCCACCACCACTACTACTGCCCCAGTCATCCGCCACCATCACTACTGCCCCAGTCATCCACCACCACTACTACTGCCCCAGTCATCCACCACCACTACTACTGCGCCAGTCATCCACCACCACTACTACTGCCCCAGTCATCCACCACCACTACTACTGCCCCAGTCATCCACCACCACTACTACTGCCCCAGTCATCCACCACCACTACTACTGCCCCAGTCATCCACCACCACTACTACTGCCCCAGTCATCCACCACCATCACTACTGCCCCAGTCATCCACCACCACTACTACTGCCCCAGTCATCCACCACCACTACTACTGCCCCAGTCATCCACCACTACTACTGCCCCAGTCATCCACCACCACTACTGCCCCATCATCCACAGGGTTATTTGATTTAAATCACGATTTAAATCACTCCAAAAACCATTGATTAATGATTTTCCCCCAGACACACAGCATGCTTTCCTTTCCAAGACAGATTATGCAACTACAGGGGGTGAGGCCTTGTGGACAATGTCTAACGTCTTTATATAAGCAAAAATCATGTACCCTCTGTTAAGACAAGTACCCAAATCGATTTGAATAGAACATGTTTGAAAGAGTTTACAAACATAAACATCTATATAAATGTCTATATAACAGATTTTTTAAAATCAAACATATCAAAGAAATAAAAAACAAAATTTTTCCATTTAAAAAAACTTGATTTTTTTCAGCCCTGGTCATCCATCATCCACCACCACTACGGCCCCAGTCATCCACCACCACTACTGCCCCATCATCCACCACCACTACTGCCCCATCATCCACCACCACGACGGCCCCAGTCATCCACCACCACTACGGCCCAAGTCATCCACCACTACTACTGCCCCATCATCCACCACCACTACTGCCCCAGTCATCCACTACCAATACTACCACAGTCGACTTTAATCTCATTATGAACATAAACTGTTAAGGAGTATACAAATGTAGCATCATAACATATATGTACACCCACACTAGGCTAAGTAAGATTATGTACACCCACACTAGGCTAAGTAAGATTATGTACACCCACATTGGGGTAAGTTAGATTATGTACACCAACACTAGGCTAAGTTAGATTATGTACACCCACACTGGGCTAGGTTAGATTATGTACACCCACACTGGGCTAGGTTAGATTATGTACACCAACACTGGGGTAAGTCAGATTATGTACACCCACACTGGGGTAAGTTAGATTATGTACACACACACTGGGCTAGGTTAGATTATGTACACCCACACTGGAGTAAGTTAGATTATGTACACCCACACTGGGCTAGGTTAGATTATGTACACCCACACTGGGGTAAGTTAGATTATGTACACCCACACTGGGGTAAGTTAGATTATGTACACATACACTGGGCTAGGTTAGATTATGTACACCCACACTGGAGTAAGTTAGATTATGTACACCCACACTGGAGTAAGTTAGATTATGTACACCCACACTGGGGTAAGTTAGATTATGTACACCCACACTGGGCTAGGTTAGATTATGTACACCCACACTGGGGTAAGTTAGATTATGTACACCCACACTGGAGTAAGTTAGATTATGTACACCCACACTGGAGTAAGTTAGATTATGTACACCCACACTGGAGTAAGTTAGATTATGTACACCCACACTGGAGTAAGTTAGATTATGTACACCCACACTGGGCTAAGTTAAATTATGTACACCCACACTGTGGTAAGTTAGATTATGTACACCCACACTGGAGTAAGTTAGATTATGTACACCCACACTGGGCTAGGTTAGATTATGTACACCCACACTGGGGTAAGTCAGATTATGTACACCCACACTGGGGTAAGTTAGATTATGTACACCCACACTGAGCTAAGTTAGATTATGTCCACCCACACTGGGCAAAGTTAGATTATGTACACCCACACTGGGGTAAGTTAGATTATGTACACCCACACTGGGCAAAGTTAGATTATGTACACCCACACTGGGGTAAGTTAGATTATGTACACCCACACTGGGGTAAGTTAGATTATGTACACCCACACTGGGCTAGGTTAGATTATGTACACCAACACTGGGCTAGGTTAGATTATGTACACCAACACTGGGGTAAGTTAGATTATGTACACCCACACTGGGCTAGGTTAGATTATGTACACCCACACTGGGCTAGGTTAGAGGTTAGATTATGTACACCCACACTGGGGTAAGTTAGATTATGTACACCCACACTGAGCTAAGTTAGATTATGTACACCAACACTAGGCTAGGTTAGATTATGTACACCCACACTGGGCAAAATTAGATTATGTACACCCACACTGGGGTAAGTTAGATTATGTACACCCACACTGGGGTAAGTTAGATTATGTACACCCACACTGGGCTAGGTTAGATTATGTACACCCACACTGGAGTAAGTTAGATTATGTACACCCACACTGGAGTAAGTTAGATTATGTACACCCACACTGGGGAAGTTAGATTATGTACACCCACACTGGGCTAGGTTACATTATGTACACCCACACTGGGTTAAGTTAGATTATGTACACCCACACTGGGCTAGGTTAGATTATGTACACCCACACTGGGTTAAGTTAGATTATGTACACCCACACTGGGCTAGGTTAGATTATGTACACCCACACTGGGGAAGTTAGATTATGTACACGCACACTGGGCTAGGTTACATTATGTACACCCACACTGGGGTAAGTTAGATTATGTACACCCACACTGGGTTAAGTTAGATTATGTACACCCACACTGGGCTAGGTTAGATTATGTACACCCACACTGGGCTAGGTTAGATTATGTACACCCACACTGGGCTAGGTTACATTATGTACACCCACACTGGGCTAGGTTACATTATGTACACCCACACTGCGCTAGGTTAGATTATGTACACCCACACTGGGGTAAGTTAGATTATGTACACCCACACTGGGCTAAGTTAGATTATGTACACCAACACTAGGCTAGGTTAGATAATATATTCTAAGTACACCCACACTGGGCAAAGTTAGATTATGTACACCCACACTGAGCTAAGTTAGATTATGATTTCCCTTGGCCCAGAAAGAAGCCTGTGAGATTCAAACACGGCACTGAATGATACGTTCAAACTGACAACGTACCTGGGACAAACTTGACCCCAATATACCATGACAGAGGCATGACACTGTGATGGACAACGTGCAGGAAGCTGACTTGTGTGAACTTCTTGCGCAGCAGGAAGAAGATCTGTCAACAAGACAAGTCAGCTGGATGCATTAAACAAACAAAATATATTCTAATTAGTAAACGAAATATATTCTAATTAGTAAACCTTCTATTGAAAACAAAACATGAAGTTGCTACTGACAACCTTTAATGGATGACTCTTTTCAGTAATATCTGCTGTATATATTTAACCATTTCTTCACAGCTAATACAACTTGTAGGCCTACATGTTAATCATGACCTAAAAAAACCCCAACAAGTCACACCATCCTCTAATATCATTTGGCCATTACTTATACTGCATTCCAATGCACTCGGGTTTACCAGTTCATGACATGTAAATAGAGTTCATGACCCCGGTGCACTCGTAATTACCAGTCGAGAATTTCAATTTTAAAATGGAGTCCAGATGATGATTAGTAATTACAAGTTGAACTCTATTTACATGTAGTTAACTTGTATTCACGGGAAGTACAAGCGCATGTTGTAATTACAAGTTGAACTCTATTTACACATAGTGAACTTGTATTCACAGGAAGTACAAGTGCATGCATTCAAATGCAGCATAACCCTGTCCTTGGCTTTACCACACACCCCTTTGAAATTTGCATAGGGTAAAATCACGTGTACTTCTCCACCCTTGAAAATATGCTGAACTGGAAAAAATTCTAGATGGTGAACAGTGACTGACCATATAGAAGATTACGGTAAATTAGTTATGCAAACTAACCTTTGTGTCAAGGTAAAGAACCAGGACACAAGACAAACAGCATTCACTGGTTGTGTGGGTACTGTCTGAAAGCCTTAGTTAAACTACATTTTCTTGTTTGTTTCGAATCAACCAACAACATTAAAGCAAACACATATAATACATGACAACTGGCTTCAGGTCGAGTTTCCCCACAAAAACTGAGGTCACACATTAAAAGTTTGTTACACACAGCAAAGTGATATTTGTTGAGTCCTGTTGCAAAGTCATTGTAATGCAGAACTGGATACAGCAAACATTAATTACATGTTTTATTTAAGGATAAAATTGGCAACATTCTGCGAAAGCACTACACTGATGGACTGAACCATTAATAAGTGTCCACCTAAAACATTAATTGTACCATGGTAACAATGTATGGCAGATAATGAAGTATTTATCATTTCTTTACTATTGCCCTCATTTCTTGTAACTACTCATTATTGCATTCCCAATTACTTTGTAAAAAAATTTACTGCATCACTTCAAAACAAGGTTTCAATAACAACAAATTTAATAATTTTCAAAACGTTAAACCAACATACCAAATTCCTAACCCAAGGCTCTGCAGGTGCACGAAAATATGAATTCGTCATCCGCATATGAAACTATGAATCGATGTTAAGTTGTGCGTAATAAATTTATGCTTCGGTCGAGATCGGTTGAAAGACGAAGTGAAACAATTATTAATTCTTCCTATTGTCATTTTCTGTTTTTTTTTAATCAGCTTACATGCAACGTTTGTCAAATCATATACGTTTTTGGCTGCTCTGATCCAGGTTATTATTTTCGATTCGTAGACCTATTGGTCCAGTACATCACCATCGTAGATCTATTCTATAACGGTATACGTACATGTGTTTTATTAAGTTCAAGAACCAACAGGGTGTGACATTTAAAAATAATACAAGTTGATGCTAGTATAAGTTTAATAAGTTCCATAAACTGCATGTTGGCATATAAGAGTCAAAGTCAAACAAGCCAGACATTTTTTTTTTGTCGTCATAGTAACCAGCAATACAAGAAATTTCATCAGTTCATTATCGTCACAGACTGCACAGCCGGCATGTCATACTGAAATGGTTAAATTAATAAATACTACCTAGTCATACTTTCACCAGTTTTGTTTAACACTAAATGTGCTGTACTCAGACCTAACACGACTACATGAATCAATTGTAATCAATACAATATTGATTGTTTGGATATTTCTTATTGTCTTAAATAAAGTGGGAACACAGAAATGTTACTAGTCCTAAAGCATCTGTATTAGTTGAAAGATATTAGAAAACTTACAGTATCTAGAAGCTCGATGAACTTGGAAATGTAGAACCACCAGCAAATATTTACCATCTGAAAATGGCAGCAAAACATTAATAATCAGTGAAACTTTTGTACCTTGATCCTAAGTAGAACAAGACAACATCACTAACAAAAACATGATAGAAGTCACAAGACAAATACAGAAACAGGTCATATGATATGTTTACAACGGGCATGAACAGTGGTTTAAAGCCTTTCATATAGGCAAATTGCAAATGTGAGACTTTTATGCAATATTTACTGCCTACAAACATATGCTTAATTTCCCTAACTTTATAATCAAAAACATTTCTTCAGCACATTTATTAGTGATGTTTTGAGTTATTTAAAGCAGTTGTGAAATAGGTTTAGCCCGTATGACACTCCCACACGGCCAGGAGGAGCTGGACTTTAAGCAAACACATATCACCAGAACACAACCAACACAGCCAGTAGGAGCTGGACTTTAGCAAACACGCGTCACCAGAACATGAGCAACATGTGTTGGTACTACTTGTAAACCTAACATACTTTTGTCTAAGTCAATAAAGCTGCTGCCCATTGTAAACGTGACGCACGCATCCACGCACACATCCTGTAGCCACTGACGAGGTAGAGCAACACGACAAGTGGCAAACCTAGACATTGTAAATGTTGTACACACACATCCTGTAGCCACTGACGAGGTAGAGCAACACGACAAGTGGCAAACCTAGACATTGTAAATGTGGCACACACACATCCTGTAGCCACTGACGAGGTAGAGCAACACGACAAGTGGCAAACCAAGACATTGTAAATGTGGCACACACACATCCTGTAGCCACTGACGAGGTAGAGCAACACGACAAGTGACAAACCAAGACATTGTAAATGTGGCACACACACATCCTGTAGCCACTGACGAGGTAGAGCAACACGACAAGTGGCAAACCAAGACATTGTAAATGTGGCACACACACATCCTGTAGCCACTGACGAGGTAGAGCAACACGACAAGTGGCAAACCTAGACATTGTAAATGTGGCACACACACATCCTGTAGCCACTGACGAGGTAGAGCAACACGACAAGTGGCAAACCTAGACATTGTAAATGTGGCACACACACATCCTGTAGCCACTGACGAGGTAGAGCAACACGACAAGTGGCAAACCTAGACATTGTAAATGTGGCACACACACATCCTGTAGCCACTGACGAGGTAGAGCAACACGACAAGTGGCAAACCTAGACATTGTAAATGTGGCACACACACATCCTGTAGCCACTGACGAGGTAGAGCAACACGACAAGTGGCAAACCTAGACATTGTAAATGTGGCACACACACATCCTGTAGCCACTGACGAGGTAGAGCAACACGACAAGTGGCAAGCCAAGACATTGTAAATGTGGCACACACACATCCTGTAGCCACTGACGAGGTAGAGCAACACGACAAGTGGCAAGCCAAGACATTGTAAATGTGGCACACACACATACTGTAGCCACTGACGAGGTAGAGCAACACGACAAGTGACAAGCCAAGACATTGTAAATGTGGCACACACACATCCTGTAGCCACTGACGAGGTAGAGCAACACGACAAGTGACAAACCAAGACATTGTAAATGTGGCACACACACATCCTGTAGCCACTGACGAGGTAGAGCAACACGACAAGTGACAAACCAAGACATTGTAAATGTGGCACACACACATCCTGTAGCCACTGACGAGGTAGAGCAACACGACAAGTGACAAACCAAGACATTGTAAATGTGGCACACACACATCCTGTAGCCACTGACGAGGTAGAGCAACACGACAAGTGGCAAACCAAGACATTGTAAATGTGGCACACACACATCCTGTAGCCACTGACGAGGTAGAGCAACACGACAAGTGGCAAACCTAGACATTGTAAATGTGGCACACACACATCCTGTAGCCACTGACGAGGTAGAGCAACACGACAAGTGGCAAACCTAGACATTGTAAATGTGGCACACACACATCCTGTAGCCACTGACGAGGTAGAGCAACACGACAAGTGGCAAACCAAGACATTGTAAATGTGGCACACACACATCCTGTAGCCACTGACGAGGTAGAGCAACACGACAAGTGGCAAACCTAGACATTGTAAATGTGGCACACACACATCCTGTAGCCACTGACGAGGTAGAGCAACACGACAAGTGGCAAACCTAGACATTGTAAATGTGGCACACACACATCCTGTAGCCACTGACGAGGTAGAGCAACACGACAAGTGGCAAGCCAAGACATTGTAAATGTGGCACACACACATCCTGTAGCCACTGACGAGGTAGAGCAACACGACAAGTGGCAAGCCAAGACATTGTAAATGTGGCACACACACATCCTGTAGCCACTGACGAGGTAGAGCAACACGACAAGTGACAAGCCAAGACATTGTAAATGTGGCACACACACATCCTGTAGCCACTGACGAGGTAGAGCAACACGACAAGTGACAAACCAAGACATTGTAAATGTGGCACACACACATCCTGTAGCCACTGACGAGGTAGAGCAACACGACAAGTGACAAACCAAGACATTGTAAATGTGGCACACACACATCCTGTAGCCACTGACGAGGTAGAGCAACACGACAAGTGACAAACCAAGACATTGTAAATGTGGCACACACACATCCTGTAGCCACTGACGAGGTAGAGCAACACGACAAGTGGCAAGCCTAGACATTGTAAATGTGGCACACACACATCCTGTAGCCACTGACGAGGTAGAGCAACACGACAAGTGGCAAACCTAGACATTGTAAATGTGGCACACACACATCCTGTAGCCACTGACGAGGTAGAGCAACACGACAAGTGGCAAGCCAAGACATTGTAAATGTGGCACACACACATCCTGTAGCCACTGACGAGGTAGAGCAACACGACAAGTGGCAAGCCAAGACATTGTAAATGTGGCACACACACATCCTGTAGCCACTGACGAGGTAGAGCAACACGACAAGTGGCAAACCTAGACATTGTAAATGTGGCACACACACATCCTGTAGCCACTGACGAGGTAGAGCAACACGACAAGTGACAAATCAAGACACACAGTAACAAGTACCTCACCCTTATAGATTTCACTGATTGTGAGTAATCGACAGGCTGACAACCAAGGCTGTACCCTGTAAACCAGCCAGACAGACCAAACTACAACAAAGAAATGCATTCTGTTATTGACCAGATATAATTGTTTCGTTAAGCCTGATCAAACTAGACAGCCACAAACAATGAACTGTAATGCAATCTTTTTCAAGCAGAATGTAGAATTGTACTCACATTTATGGAATACTGGTTTAATTAAACGACTGGTAAAAATAATTAAACATTTATTTATATCATTCAAATTCGTGTTTCCCTTGCAAATAGAAAAAAATCCTACAAACTCAATCCCTGTCCTTCACCCTTCATCAATGATTGGGCAATGTTTTCATAAATTATGAACCAAATGTTAATCCTGTGTATGCTCCACTGTTTAATGTAGCTGGGGCGGCCGTTATATGTAGCTGGGGCGGCCTTTATATGTAGCTGGGGCGGCCTTTATATGTAGCTGGGCAGCCGTTATATGTAGCTGGGGTGGCCGTTATATGCTTGTCGTGAATTGAGTAGTTTCAGTAGAAGTTTTCAGTACAGTTTTTAATTTATTTGGTTATGTTACAAGATTTAAAAAACATTTTTATGTGAATAAATAGCCACAAAATGCCAAATTATATCGTTTTGAGAAAATCCCAAAGAAATAAATGACATACATATAAGTATGACAGAGTCACTGATAACGTTGGAGGAAATTTTTTTTTTAGCATAAATGAATCATGTCTGCTACACCATCATGAATAAGTTAACAAAAGTTGAATGACAGCCTAAATTGAAAGTGTATTTTTACACAAACCCTTCATCAATCATAATTCAAATTCGTGTAATGTTTCCTAAATGTAAGATGCATTCATACGTCAAATTTCAGCATCACAAGTGTTATAGGTTTACAAAATATTGAATTAGGTAACGTTTCCTGGTTGTTTTTGATAACAGAAACATCAATAGATATATGTATCATGCTTGAAATGTAACGTTTTTCACTAGTGTTTTATGTATTGTTGACAAAACAACGCCATTTCTCACATTGACACGTCCCCTTAATTTTGCTGCCACAAAGCCCTTGAACCTGCATTTGCAACATGTTGTCATCTATCAATATTGTATTACGCTAGCCAGTGTCAGGGCACATGGTCACAGGCACTGACCGGTTTGGCTTTGGCGTCAAAGGCCCATTAACCTAAATTAACGGCTAATATTTGCCGATTAAAGTAGGTAGGCACAGTACTGCAATGTACTGGAAACAGTAACCAGACGATGTTTCGTGTTCACAGCGAACAAATTTGCGCTGGTTCTAAGTGCGCACCGACTCAAAGCAGTTGTTACTGTGGAAACAATGTCTGTGTTTCCAAGAAGTCAGGGTAAAGTACTGTTTTTTTAAAGGATGGATTGGCAAAATATGACATTAATGCCAGGTGATTATTTGTGGTGTGGACATTCAGTTCAATATTTCCTAGCACATTATGAGGAAAAGTTAGTCGCTCCAGCTACCTTAACCTGAGCCACCAAACAACAGTTTTAATAACTGCTAGTTATTTCCTTCTGCCTCCATGAAGCCTCACATTAGTACATGTGCATTGTTTCACATCTGATAGATCTGATTAATCTGGTTACAGACCATAAAGTGGCTGGAGACACCCGAGGCCCTCCATGGGCCTGCAGTGCCCAAGTACACGGAGCTAATATTCTCTTTGTATGCCTGCTGTTGCAATGAGGCATTGTGCTGGAGACTGTCTCCCACCGGCGCTTACATTAGACAGCTGTGGCCTCGGACAATGACGAACATGCACAGTCTTTATAGGGACATGTGTGTGCATGTTTGCACATTTGAATACATTGCTGAAAACAAACTATAATTGAAATATGCCATCAGTCTGCAACAAGTAATTGAACCAGATGCCTGGGCAGATTTTTAGCAGTCATTGGTATCACAGCTTGTGACATCTGCCATCATGTCTCAGACTGAATGAACAGTCACACAGGTGGCATCCACGACTGAATCAACATGCACGCATGCACCAATTCACATTAACCAAAATATTATCTTATTTCATAAACTTCACACCCAATTCCTTCTCGGTTGGCTTTAAGAGCATTGAGAATATTTTTTTCAGATTCAGAACTGTAACATTATTTATGAATGTTGTTGGCGAACCATAACCAAACATTGCTTCATGATTTTACAATCACAAGAACAAAAAAAGGTTGCAAATCTGCGGCATATCTTAGAATAATAATTATAACTGCCACTCAAGGTAATGCCTCTATTGATCAACTCTGCCACAGCTGTAAAAATATGCAGAATCAACCCCAGCAGACTTTAAATCTTGAATCATTAATGCACATATACATATTTATGTGTTAATCAAACAACAGCACAGGTTGCTCTGTTCATTTGGGAAAAAAAATCCCAGCAGCTTCTGAAGAACATGCATTATGCCATATGCCAACATTTTAACACTTCCCATGGACATTAACAATGCAGCACCAAATAAAGATGATCAAGTCTGACTGGTCAACTACCATCAAAGAGACTTATCAACCATCATTCACATGACAACACTGCATTATATGTTTTAATCTATACTGAAACAAATTCAACTTAATCTAATTGTCCATAGACAACTAAACATATGGCACAGGTGTAAGAAGAAGAATGTATTTGACAACTGTCTGGTTCTCTTTTATCTAACTGTGTTATGTCACAAGTAATACTTCTTCACTTGAATATCCCAAGTTTCAATGACTTGGACCCCACCTGCCCCTAGTTGTAGCAGTCACCAGTAGGAAAGACTGGATGATTGAGTTTACACTTTCTGTGTCGCTGACTCAGTCTGTCAGAACTAGTACATGTCACCAACATTTGTCTGTCGTCACGTTTTCAGTTTGTCTGAAGTGGGTCAGCCAATCAGGAACATTCCTGGATGCACAATGTTGTCAACCAATGCTTAGTATGTGACAGTTGCAACTAATTCAAAGTCCTATTTCCTATTCTGAGTAGTTAGATATGTGCAGTGTTACAAGCACAAGGCTGGCTCACAAAAGGTGATGAAAATATAACACACCTTGATGACGATTTACTGTGTAGGAAAATTGAAAATTGCATCATCGACAAACTACACATTTTAGTATATTAATCAGGCACTACTAACAAAACAAATTATGAGGAAAGACCAGCTCGTTACAAACATCGACCCTACTACTCAGTCTGGTGTGTGCAGGCGTCTGCCTATGTTTGGCCAAACACGCAATCAGGATATTATCCAAATGACAATGTCTCTAACACTGCCTTCATTTTTATCTAGCAACACAAAGTGACTCACCTCCATAAATATGTACCCTGAGAGTATGACCATGGCGAAGTTGTAGACGAGCATGATTTGCCTAATGTTGTATGGTTTCCTGTCGGCCATGAACCGGGGCAGGCCCACCTCCACAGTGTAGACGTAGGCCAGTGTGATGAAAACTGTAGGCCATGGTGATGCCATCATGGGGTAGCCTTCAAGACGCGGGTCTGTGTGTACACAACATGGCTCAGATAATTTACCAAGTTTATCAACATCTTGAAATTGCAGGGTGTAAAATTTATAGAAGGATCTTAATAAAACTTCACATTTTAATATTAACAAAAATACAACAATTTTATGTTGATTGACTGATCATAGGTTCTAGATCTCAGTAAGTATTGTTAGGCAAACATTTTACATTTTGTATACTATACAGGGTTTATTGGCAGACACTGGAAATGTACATTTTGGAAAAGAGGAAAATTGATTTGTAAACAGATGGAAAGCATAGGTATTCTAGCCTCAATCATCCAGACCATGCTGGTTCCCTAGCCTCAATCATCCAGACCATGCTGGTTCCCTAGCCTCAATCATCCAGACCATGCTGGTTCCCTAGCCTCAATCATCCAGACCATGCTGGTTCCCTAGCTTCAACCATCCAGACCATGCTGGTTCCCTAGCTTCAACAATCCAGACCATGCTGGTTCTCTAGCCTCAATCATCCAGGCCATGCTGGTTCCCTAGCTTCAACCATCCAGACCATGCTGGTTCTCTAGCCTCAATCATCCAGACCATGCTGGTTCCCTAGCTTCAACCATCCAGACCATGCTGGTTCTCTAGCCTCAATCATCCAGACCATGCTGGTTCCCTAGCTTCAACCATCCAGACCATGCTGGTTCTCTAGCCTCAATCATCCAGACCATGCTGGTTCCCTAGCCTCAATCATCCAGACCATGACATGTCCACCAGTGTCTTCAGCATAAGTTTAGGGTAAAGTGCTGCCCTTCCGCACAGGGAACTCCAGTCTGTGTCAGTTACAGTTAAGGGACATCACTGTTAGCGTTGTATAAGCATAGTTTAGTTAATAAAACGTCTCATTTGGAGGCCTACTCAATACTGTTTCAGTAAGCGGGGTCATTAACCCTTTTTATACCAAATACGCACCCATGCGTAGTTACCACATGTTACCAAATACGCATCCATGCGTAGTTTACCATATTCACCCGTTGTCGTATTCATTTGTTGTGATTTTCCGTTTTATGCCGGTCACATGATATACCACGTGATAGCCACGAGGTATAGCTAGCTTCCTGTAATGGCGGCAGCCAGTAATAGTTCGTTTATCTTGGCATTTTAATGAAATTTCAACGGATATTCTTCAAGTTTTCAAATGTGCAATTAGTACGCATTTTATAATGTCCGATGCCGGTGGATCGGGCTGTGAATATAGCAGTTTACCGGCATGAAAAGAGGAGTTTATTGGGGATTTAGACAGTGAAATGTGTGACAGTGGATCGACTTTGCCGGGTGTGTGCCAAGTTGTGGAAGTTCAGTCGCAGACAAACTATTTGGTGGTGACGACAACTACGGGAACAATTCCGAAATAGTAAAATGGCCGACACCACGCAATCAGGCCATAAATATACTCTTACTGAATAAAAATGCTGTTTGTTGGCAATCTAGGCATGGAGTTGTGTGAGGACATATCGACTTTACTATGTGTGAGATCAACTTCTGGAAAATAAGTGCTAGTCATTCTATTTGGTGGTGATGACGACGATGTGAACAACTTCAAATTACAGTTTTTGAACTGATGTGCTTGTATTATAAACGCCACAGTTCCTTTCGTGATTGTCTTAGAGATCTAGTGTTTGGTGCAAGATGTAGCTATTATATCTGTCAAAAACTTTTGCAAATGAACTTGCCATGTATTCACAACAGAAATAGTAAAAAAACTATGTTGAAATTTAGGCAAGTACTTTTGACTGTATTAATTTCAACTTATCATATTATTGCATAAATCAAGAGTTATGCACATAATAAGCACATATTTGGAAAGTTGAGTTTCTTAGCTTTCATTTCATATACAACACATGTATGTAATAACATTATTAGTTGAGAAAATCAAATTTGATAGAATACGTAGAGATTTTTTAAATATGGTCAAAATGTCCTGGTAAAATGGGTACAATTCCAGGGCAGGTGATTGGTATAAAAAGGGTTAAAAGGCCTCAATGTCAGTAAGATTTTTGATGATTCTGGATAGACATTTAAGAATAATTTATAAGTACTATTTAACTATAATTATACAGAAGACTGTTCATAGTCCTACCTGCTTCCTTCATGATGTTGTCGTACGTCTGTACGGTGCTGGCAAAGAGGCTTGTGATCATATCTACTGGTCCCATTGGGTGGTCCACTGTCAATCTGCAGCAAACAGAAAGCACATATCTAACCCAAAGTATTTACAATGAAGAAACAACATGCCTTCATCAGACACATAATGACAACAGCATTCTTGTGGGCTATACAATATCACCTGCCAGTCTGTGACAGAAATGACATGTCCACCAGTGTCTTCAGCATAAGTTTTAGGGTAAAGTGCTGCCTTTCTGCACAGAGAACTGCAGTCTGTGTCAGTTACAGTTAAGGGACATCACTGTTCGTGTTGTATAAGCACAGTTTAGTTAATAAAATGTCTCAATTGGAGCCCCACTGAATACTGTTTCAGTAAGCGGGGTCATTAAACGGTTTCAATGTCAGCTGGGTTGACAGGGGAGAAGATTCAAACATTATAACTCAACAATGCTTGCTTGGTGCACCATGTAGTGTGGCTGGTGTCTGTTTAACACCCTGCAGAATATTGACAGGCAACCGTTAAGAAACAAACAAAAGATGGCTAACACTATCAGATTGGTTAATTTGGCAAGTCCCAGATTTAATACTGATTGGTCTGTGGCATGTGTTATTACACAGACAAGTACAGTGTGATGCTTTGGAGAAATCACAAATTATACTTCTTCACAGTGTGGCTTCAACAGGTTAAACAAATGGTCTAAGAAGTAGATATGATAGGCATACTTTTTCACATAAAGATGTTATTTAATTTTGAAATTATGTACATGTTTTTAACAGAAAATAATAAGATTAGTAATTGCTTAACATCCCCCAAAAGCAGCATTATGAGACCTGAATATTTTTGAAAACTGGATGATGTTGACTGTTTAGTTTTTACACTGGCACAAGGACCAGGAATATTATTTAGTGTTTACACTGGCACTGTGACCAGAAATTTTATTAACAGGACTGTTTTGAAAATGCAAACTATTAGTGCATGTTGGTCTAATTGAATAGATGCTTGTTTGATAGATGCAATATTAATAAAAAATATGATGTTAAATGAGGATGAATATGCAATATCATTATACTATCTTGATACTCCTGTTTGCGTTATATATAATTTTACTTGACTGCACATAGCAGAATATGTTATCAGCCATATATCTAACTATACTGTTTGTATTAAGTTGTGTAAACCCTGCCAACACAACTATTAACTACAAAAAAAGAATCACATTTATTCACACAAGAACAATTACTACTACTTGCTAGACAGTGCATGCACTGATAGTTCCAATCAACAATTGTCTAGTAGGTCAGTAGTGCCTGTTCAGTCAATGACCTCCTACAACTGCTTGTAGCTATCTTGATGAGTGGGAGACTCTTGTACAAGGCACCTGACCTTTCCTGCTAGATCAAACACGCCATTGCAGTTGAAAAATTGCGTGAGGTTCTGGGAGCCAGGCAATGGGAGTTAGGTCTTTCCCTGACTACGATTAGAAGGAAACACTACCCATATCAATCATTGTAACATTGCACATGGGACAGTACAGGAGACACCTGAAGCAGGGCGAGTGAACCTGTGGCAGTTCTCTAGTCCAGTCACGCTCTACTAGTGCCAACCATACGTGACCAGACACAGACTGTTCTCTATAGCTGGGGTTCCACATACCCTCAAGGACACACACAGCTTTCGGGTATTTGATGATTAGATATTTCAAGTTTGAAAAAGGCAAAATAAGAGTCATACCTCTTTAGATACCCCGACATAACTGCACTGTTGACAGTTGGCACATTGCGTTCTAGTTAGAACCTTAACTAGATTATGTTTTGCAGTACACTATGGCTTCAAAGCACATTTTTATATACCTGTACCTATAAAATAGTAGACATTTTCAATTAACAACCATAGTATGGGTAATACTGTGGAACAATTAACAGTTGCAGTCCAAAGTTAAGCATCTCAACTTAAACATACAATGTTGACCATAAGACTAAAAACCATCTTAATCGTTGAACTTTGGATATGCCACAAGTACAGTGACCCAGTCACCCGAGTCAGCATTGTAACATCAATCACTACAGGTGCACGCTGAACATGTAAACCTCACCTGTAGACGCCAGTTACAGTGTCTATCCTCATGTCACATTCCCAAACAAGTGGCTTCAGATATGGTCAATCCATGTGACACAATGAGAGGACAGGTGGTCTCTGTATTAGAATTTCTTGGGAAAATACCACACCTCAACAATAACCTTGATTTTTTTTAACAACAACGATACACAGGGTACAGAATCTACAGATCCACCAGAACATCCTGCACAGGAAAAAATTTAACTACACTTTAGAGAATGGCCAACAGCACAGTCCTACTACAAAGTGCACAATATTCATGCTTATCTAGTGAACCGAGTCAAATAGTATTGTAATCTCTATACATATGAAATACGAGAAGCAGCAGCGTTGTATACTTTCCGATGGGTAATAATTACGCTATTATACTAAATATGATATTATAATAAAATAAGCTCACATCATTTGAATAAAAAGGAGCATGATTTATGGGTAGAATGTTTTATTAAAGTTTTATTTCTAAGCTGCTATCATTTGATACACCACTGTGAAGGTTACTTCACACACTTCCAACATTTCTTATAACTTTTGATGTTATCTTGACTAGGATATATTCTCTGATCTCTGCCCTAGTGCTGACATAGCTGATAGACTGGTTGATGAATGAGCGGTCTACTAAATCACCATGGCTACCATTACACAATGATGACAAGCACAGCTGTGCGGCCACATTCCCATTTCTAGGTAGACCATACAGATCATTCTTTGTTCACTCTCATTACTACGCCTGACACAAGTTTAGATTTTAAAATAAACTGAAAATTTAACCTCTCAGCAACTGCTATTTCAACCAGTTTATTCATTAAGTGAGAACACCTTTGCTTCTTTGTAGCACAAACCTGAGACTGAAGCAGTGCCCCGGCGACAACCTCTGTCAAGGGATAGGTGAAGGAGTAGCAAATATGGCCATATACAGGGGCGAACATTTCCAAGCATGTAAAAAATAATTCAAATTCAGACCAAAATCGAAGACTATTAGCTCTAACCCAGGCTTCGATTTTAGCGGGAGTCAGAGAGTCCTTGTTGCATATGTGACTTCCTTCGCAGGAGTCAGTGTGACACGTTCCAGTGTTAACTGGCTGGTTTCAACATCGATGACGGTCCGCCAACGTGTGTGTATGTTGTCTTCTTGAATTGTAGTCATGATTATATGCAGAAATAATCAGTATAATCACATGCAAAAGTAATCACCCAATCTCCGCACAAGGGTTCAATGTCTGCATTCTACTGAACATTTCAACATTTAGTGCACCAGTAAAGATTACTTGGCTAACAGTGATGCTGATTGTCATCTATACTGGTGTCTCAATCTTTAGCCGTTGGGAGCCACGTTGTGGGTAATAATACTATTAGTAGCTAAATATGTAATGATAACTTGTCATTGTAGTACTTTGTTGAAAATATGTAATACTAATAGCATATGTTTCACAAGCACTAGGGTGCCATTAAGAATGGGACAATGTATACACCTGCATTTTTTGTGTTACTGTTAGATACGGTGGTCAGAACGACTTAACTTGTAGGGAATCGGTACCTATCAGAGGTATAGAGAGAATGACAAGATGCTAGGGTTGGTATTTGGTGTGACTCCAATATATAATGTAGGTCATGTAGGATTGTGTTTTGTACCTTTGGGTTATGCGACGTGATATTAAACAGTAGACCATTTGTACGAGTCCTTAGCCATGTACGTAGTTGATCAGACTTGAGTAATATACGGCAATATAATAGCAATTGAGTTATTACATTTCTAATTCAATTTGGATTAATGCTTTGTGTTAGCTCCAATAGCCTACATAGACAATGGGTAAGACAACCAAGGCTATGAAGCCAGGTACAGTTTACACAAACAACTGTATTGGTTCTTTGCATAATTTGGTCAGCAGAAGCAGTTGAAAGGAACAACTGCTTTCTACTATAAACTCCAAACAAAGCCATAAATGTGAGCAACAGCAAAGGACATATCTTGGCATCACACTTCAAAGTTCAAACAAGTAATTGTTATTATTTAGCTTGAGCAAATGTAGATGGTTCCATGCTGTAGCTCTTTGTAAAACTACTGTTTTATTTTATTGTATTTCACTGCTGGTAATACTATAGCCAGAAAATGTATTAGTAATAGATTCATATGTAATAGTAATATATTACTTTGCCTTCAGTATGTAATAGTAATAATAATAGAAAGGAAACAAAGTAATACTAGATTACCTTGTAATGTAATTGACCCGAGGTATGTCTGCAATTAACAAAAGGTTAACGTTCAGCCATAATTATTACATGCAATGTTAGGAATAAATAAAATAGACAAAAGCAAATGTGCCTCGAGTCCAGTAGCCCTGCTATATTTTGGAAGGGTTCCAAGGCCAAATGAATGAAGCAGAGTGCATTATGAAAACACCAATAGTTAATACTATTCACTTCAAGTAGTAGAACTGAATGAATAATTAACTATGTGTGTGATGTTCTTATTTATAGCCGCATTAGCTAGTGAGGTTATATTTGCTATATCAAATAATTCTCACATAGGATTAATTACATTAATTACAAGTTTTTTAATTGAAACAGGCATGTTTGCTTGCAAAGCAATTCCTATTAGAGACCACGTTCAACAACATACGTCTTAGCACTAAGAATTTGTCTTATAACACTTGTATTCTATCACATTTATACTGGCATCATCATCGACATCCCATAAATATTATGCAAAATGTAATACCAGACATGTCTAAACAGAGCTGCGTACTGACTATGCTCTATAAATAGGAACTGTACATGCACTAGTTCAACACTACCATGACCAAGGGTTACACCAGGTGAACTATGCAAGACCATATGAATGACACTACCTGGTCACATAGCAACTAGCCGTCCATCTAGAAATAAGGTCAGGGATTGTAACCTTTAGTCAGATAAAGATAGCAAACTTTTATTCATACATCTTGTACTTATCTGAATACATAACAAGTTCAACATACCAGGATTACATGAAGTAAAACAGACAATAAGTATATATATGATTGTGGCCAGTTAATCATTGCAAACAGTAAATATAGCGACATGCAACTTGTAGATATCTCAACTGAAACATAGTATATTTATAAAACTTAATAATTTGCATCCATAAAACACCATATCCAAGCGCCTAGATGAGTAAAAATCATTTAAAAATGAAATCAGTAATTTTGCTCCTGTTACGTGGCTTTAAAAAATGTACATTAATGCAACTGAGAAAACGATACCAATAAGTCATTGTCAGAACCACACAAGCAATTATATATTTCATTCATAAGTTACAAACATTAAATAATAAAGATGTACTCTTGAGTGTCGAATAAGCGTCCCTATACACGGATTTATTTGATGAAAAATGCCACCCGATATGCATCTTATTTGGCACTATGCTATTATTAATTAAATACAAGTCAAGTATATCATGGCAACAGCTTTGGGCCTCCAGCTTTGGTGACAGACCCCAAAGATTCTGGTAAGTGGGGATCTGACTCATCACCACTAATTTTGGGCTAAATTCTCTCCATGATTATTGTAGTTGAGCTGATGGATAATGCACCTCTTTCAAGGACAATTACATACACTGTCTTTTTATATTCAAGACAGATTAAAATCTTAGGCAAAGTAACTTGTAATTTCCTATGAATAAATACTAGAGCATAGGTAGCCCGCATTGTATGTATTAGTTCCAGGAATGACTTGATTAGCTGGCAGCCTGACATGCTGCCTGGTGTCCTTAGTTATGTCAATGGGTGTTACTCTGTGCTCGGTTGTTATGGATAGCAACACCTCCATTAAAAACAAATCCAAGCCAAAGGCCACTCAGCTTCAGTGATCATGACAAACAACCATTATGATTACATTATCCATTGTTAGATCCTAGCTGCTTATTCAGTGTCTGGATCAATCACTGGTTCTGTCATGTGTAGAACAATGTTGTAATCCATGTATGTACTCTGTACTGCATAATTTCTTTTCTTTAGCAGAAAAGCATATCTTATTGTAATGGCAATCTAACAAGTCACCAGATAATAAAAGTACTAACCTTTGAAAAGATACACTGAACAGAAATGAAGGTAAGTCAATTGGTACCACAGCAATATAGCCAATATAATGCAACTTTACGCCTTTCACTCACTGACAGTTGACCAGCTATCACAATGTGGAATCTTTTCAGAAAGGTTGTACTTCAAACACTGATAACCAGTGTGATCATGTTCATCAGGTAAATAGTACTCTATACCTGCTTATTGCAACAACTACTGTTATATAAAACATACATTACTATATGTCAGATCAAACTTGTGTGAAATGCTACCAAAGGCCTACCACATACTGCGACATGAATAAAGTGGCAGACAATTGCATATGATGCAACAAACTGTCCAAAAAAATAGCCAACCTAATCTCATAGGCTCTAAAAAAGGGGGAAGCAGACTACAACACATTACAAACATTACTAAATTCTGCACAGACTAAATGTGCAGAATATGAAAAATGCTATAAAAGACACAGTTCATGTGGAGCTATCATCCATATCTGGGGTCAAGAAACTACAACTCAACATGCATTGGTAGATATTACATAATACAATGCCAACAACGGGAACGATTTTAATCTTTCCACATGGTTGCTATTTATATTTTTATTAGACTATTGAAACGGAATATTATGAAACTATAGTGCAACCAGAAAAATATAATAGTAAATATTAAGCATGTGTGAAATATTTTTTATAATGCGATTTGATATCTAAGCCACACTACAGCACCCAACATACAATGGGACCTCGTTTATCTGCACATTTTGGTTCCCAAGGGTTTCGGCTTGTAATCTCTGAATTAACCATTAAAGACTGGTCGTGGAATAATTTGCGTGACCGCATAGGAGGTGGTCATATACAGTCAGGTGCAACTTTTCTATTGCTCCATAGATTGGGGTATGGGTATTGATCGATAGAGACATAACGTAGGCATTACCAGGTTGTAATGGTGTCGCAAAATGTTTAGTTTGAGACCTGCAATTGAAATTTTAAAGACACTGCCAAAAACCCATTCATTAGGATAAAGCAACGGTGGCGCTACAATCACGAATCCAAATGAAATACTCGGGATTATCAACAATACGAATGATAGATGTTCTGGTGAAGACGACAGTGCCAGTGACGATGATATATGTACACAATCGTCTGGATTTTTACACTTGTCAACGATGTATGTCCAAAATGTCAAACCATGTACTGGTTACCTCAATACTCTCGAGTGCCAAATAAAAGTATACGGTGGCAAATCGGTCAAATTTAATAATAGTATAGTGCCGAATAACAGTATAGGAGAGCAAATTGTTCAAAACAAATAATAGTACAGTGCGAAAAAGCCACTAGTATATTTTTCTTTTTTAGCACCGAAGCAATTTTGTTACTTGACGTTAAGCCAAGCCCAGGCCAAGGCGTCCCTAGATAACTACGCGGATCACAGGGTATTTTTGTTTTTTTTTCCTGCCGAATATGCATAAACTTTGTGTTTATTCGAATCACCGCAGATATAATAACCACATTTTATATCTGTGGAAAATGTCTTTAAATGGCCATTAAAGTTTTACTGAATTGAACACGCAAGCCCGTTTCAGGGGAAACCGCAGCCAGTCGATGTTCTTTCTAAATATGCAATCATCGTTCATCTGCAACCAGCCAACCAATACTAGTATTTTAATTTTGGCAGATAGGCTGGCAAGCGTGTACATTTAGAAATCATCTGGATTTGTACACTTGCCAATGATTTCTGTATAAAATGTAAAATAATGTACTGATTGCCTGCATATTTTGCCACTTTGTGTAAATATTAACATACTTTCTAATTGTGCAATCATTATTCATCTGTGAGTTTTCTTGTTATCGCATGTGATGTTCGACAGTATGCTGGTACTTCTAATGTTTTGTGGCCATTTTGAATAAATTATTGTCACATAACTTCAAAATGAATTTTTTCTCGCCATAAATGGATTTGTCAGGATGCTACCTTTCCAAAAATTTATACACACGTGGGGAAAGTCTTGGTAATAATGAAATCACATTTCTGGAAAAAAATCCAGGTCTGTAAAGGTTAATTACCAAGTACTACCAATGGATGTCATGGAGATGTGCCTACATCAAGAAATACCTTGATGTAGGCACATCTCCATGACATATCCATTTCGTTTGAAATCATAACATCTATACAAGTATCTTCCAAATATGAAAGTTGTGTAAAAACCAGCTGAGTGTCAAATGACCACTACCCCATCATATGACAGTGACACACCCTTTAACCAATGTTCCGGGCACACGCCTCCACTATCAGGATTCGGTATCACATATTTACCATTCCACCAAGCTACACGCCTCGCACCTTTTTATAGTCACTATATCAAAGGTTATGCCACAACAACCATTTAATATATTAACAAACCATGGGTTATAAAGTTAGTGCTTAAAGTTACTAAACAGTATCAATCGTGTCGACGATCAGCGTTTACGAAGAGCGAAAGCCCCACGAAGCCGAAGCCAAATTATTGTTTGTAGACGCTAGTTCCTGTCTCCCAACATATTAATGTGAAAATAATCATATCGCCAGAAATACTGAATATATTAATAATATTTTTACTAGCGATTAAGCTTTAGTTGTCGACATAACGGTGAACACGTTCAGATGCATTTAGGTATGTTAACAGCGAAATATTCAATCGGGGGAGTTGCCGCTTCCATTCCCAAACATTCGTGTCACCGGCTCACCGGCATGCTTTCCGCTATTTTTAGAAGGTTATTTGACCAGTTGTAAATGAATATAATAACAAATTCTACTAATCTCAATAACAGATGATATATCATCTAAAAGTCCACTGGTGTAATACTCACAGTAATTTCACATGAAGCGAAAACGGTGTGGAATTTGCAACAAACCGCCGACGCAAGAACGCTAACCTCACACCACCGGCAATGGATCCAATGAGAGCATGCTCAGTAAAACCATACCAGTGCGCATGCGCCGTCTCTATCGGCTTTGGCTCGATCAACCGGGCCGAGTCAGTGATCTCTATAAATAACTTATTTATAGAGATCAATAGGCCGAGTTCGACTTACCGACTAGTGGTCAGTGAGTAGGACGGGGCCAGTGTAACGTAAATTTCGTAATATATGAGAATAAAATTCGGCACAAATACAGTTTATAACATCTCTAAATGTAATATTAGCAAGATTGCCATCCAAGGCAAAAGCCTAGATGGCAAGTGGACAAGGAAACCATTGGATTATATCGAGAGTCCAAATCTGTTTTCATCTATGTGTAACCATGCAACCACCCTCGATCGATCCTGAGAAATGTGTCAACCTTGTTTTTAAGCACATTCACGCTTCTAGCACTTACACAATCTGTAGCTAATTTGTTGCATTCATTTATTGTCCTCTGTAAAAACGAGTACTTCCTGATACCCAATCTACACTGATCCTTTACTAATGTTACCTCATGTCCTCTAGTTCAATTATCTTTATCTTTCTTGAGTAATAAAAAAATATTTCTATCAGTATTTTTATACCCATTCAATATCTTAAAGCATAAATTTAATCTCCTCTAAAATCTATAAGTTCTGGAATCACTTTAGTTGCTCTCTCTCTCTCTCTCTCTCTCTCTCTCTCTCTCTCTCTCTCTCTCTCTCTCTCTCTCTCTCTCTCTCTCCCTCTCCCTCTCCTCCCTCCCTCGCCCCTCCCTCGCCCTCGCCCTCTCCCTCTCCCTCTCCCTCTCCCTCCCTCCCTCCCTCCTCCCTCCCTCCTCCCTCCTCCCTCCTCCCTCCCTCCCTCCCTCCCTCCCTCCCTCCCTCCCTCCCTCCCTCCCTCCCTCTCTCTCTCTCTCTCTCTCTCTCTATATATATATATATATATATATATATATATATATATATATATATATATATATATATATATATAGGGAGACCGGGGCTAGTTGAAACGATTTTGTTTATTTTGGCAAATACACGAAATAGGCTTAACCTGCAACAAAATGCATCACGCATATCTAAACACATGTATTTGGGCCACATAAAACAGCCATAAAAATATTGTACCTACAGTAATTGCTTACATGTATCTACTTTTTGGAGGTAGTCCAAGTGTTCCAACTAGTCCCGTCTGCGGGGCAAGTTGAAACATGTACCGGGGTAAGTTGAAACACCTTTTTTTCCTTGATATGACAATTTTTATTCATAAAATCAATTAATAAAATGTCAAAACATTATAATTAATATGTATTTATAAGCAGGCCAGGTGCCCACAACATATTATTATAACGAGGAACGTTAACATTAACACTTAACAGTGAAACATGGCCATCAAACTTGTAGGAGGCTAACTTACTGAACTGGCGGAGTGCGTAGGTTATTATTGACAATGGTCACACACAAAGCATTTGTCGCCAGACGTACAGTTTTCATGTGCCCACATTTTACATGCAGTGCATTGCACCCATTTTTCACCTGGCAGGCTGTTACTAAAGGGTTCGCCGCATAGCAGACATGGGCATGAATCGTCGTCATTCACGGGTGCTGGTTTTGCTTTTTTGGAGACCACCAAGGCCCTGGCAACACTGGACGTTTTTGCACCACCTTTCCTTTTGCATGATTTTTGTTGCTGTTCCTGAATAATCGCATTCTTTTCAGGAGTGTCGGTCAGCACCCTTGTACGTCCAGGTTTTCGGCCGCGACGAATCCCTTTCCGAGAGCAGGCTTTGGGAAATGGTCTGACGTGTTCCGGAGAAATAGCAATCGAGGTTGATGACACAGATCCACCCGCACGTGACGTTGATGGGAGAGAGTTCAGCACATCGACAGTTGCATCGACAGTCTGTGTGACGGTTACTGCAATACTGGCTTCTGGTGGTTGATGCACGGTCGCAACGGTGGTTGTCGGTGGTTGATGCACGGCCGCAACGGTGGTTGTCGGTGGTTGATGCACGGCCGCAACGGTGGTTGTCGGTGGTTGATGCACGGCCGCAACGGTGGTTGTCGGTGGTTGATGCACGACCGCAACGGTTGTTGTCGGTGGTTGATGCACGGCCGCAACGGTTGTTGTCGGTGGTTGATGCACGACCGCAACGGTGGTTGTCGGTGGTTGTCGGTGGTTGATGCACGGCCGCAACGGTTGTTGTCGGTGGTTGATGCACGGCCGCAACGGTTGTTGTCGGTGGTTGATGCACGGCCGCAACGGTTGTTGTCGGTGGTTGATGCACGGCCGCAACGGTTGTTGTCGGTGGTTGATGCACGACCGCAACGGTGGTTGTCGGTGGTTGATGCACGGCCGCAACGGTTGTTGTCGGTGGTTGATGCACGGCCGCAACGGTTGTTGTCGGTGGTTGATGCACGACCGCAACGGTGGTTGTCGGTGGTTGATGCACGGCCGCAACGGTTGTTGTCGGTGGTTGATGCACGGCCGCAACGGTTGTTGTCGGTGGTTGATGTGGATTCGGCATGTCAGTTACAGCTGATGGTAGGAAATCAACCTCATTAAAGATGAACCTGTCGAAGGGCGATATGCCACTCACGCGAAAACCCGACATGATGTTTGCGGGGGTCATGGCCCTGGGGAATGCGGTTGCCACCACTCCCGCAATGTCGTAGATTGTCATCGTGCGACCCGGATGCCCGACTATCCACCCATCGCAGGCCGAGTTGTAATACTTTTTGAACGGTCCGTAAACGGAACGACCGAGCGGCTGCAACTTGTGAGATGTGTGCGGGGGGAATGAGAGCATGATCACCCCGTTCTCTTTAGCGAATTCTAGGACCTCAATTGACAGATGGGATTCGTGATTATCGAGAATCAATAGCACAGTTTCTTCTTGAGAGCATCGCACATGACGCACGAAATGCTTCATAAATGTCAAGAAGTGTTCAGCTGTCATCCAGCCAGATGGGTGTGCGGCGCCAATGGAGTTGGGGGGAGCACCGTTCACAAAGGAATCTTTGTAGTGCACCCTCGGGAACATTGGTGGAACAGTGTTACCAATCGCACTGACCGCGCAGCACACAGTCACAAGCTGTCCCCTTTCGGTGGACACGATTGCTCCAACTTCTTTGACACCAGCCGACGCGATGACCTTACTGGGTTTGTGCACAGTGGTGCAGCCCATTTCATCAACATTCCAGATTCTAGCTGGCGTCAATGTCTCCCGTAGGTACAGCCGCTCTAAGTTGTCGTTGAATAAGGCGACGTTCGCCCTGTTGAAATTCATGGCACGTCGGAGAGACGTCGCTTCCGGCGTCCGTAATGCGATCTCCCTGTGTCGTTTTAAGAAACCAGTTAGCCAGTCGACCCCAGCTTTTTCGTTAGAAACCCAAGAATTTTGCTTTTCTAGTTTCTTTGCGTAGTCGTATGCAAGACGTCGTATCTCCAATGTGTTCAGCCCATAATACAATGCGGCCGCTCTTTGCACGTAGTCTACGAGTAGTTGCTCCTCGTCGATGGATAACACAGACTGGGCGTTGAAATAACCAGTACGCATGTCTCCATCGCCACCATTCGAGCGATACCTGATGCAATATCGACGCAGCGTGCAGTGCGGGATGCCATGTTCGTCGGCTACGTTGCGACATGGGAGACCAATGTCGACTACCTTCCGAACTGCCGTCATGATCTGTTCATGATCGGCGCGACCTCGGTCTGTTTTGTGTTTGTACATCCTCATTGGATAGTTCACCTGAAATTAAATGATACTAATTGTAATTGGTTTAATAAATCAGACCTCAAATTGCAGTGAATGATATATACTGTATTTACATGTTTATGTATTAGTACGATCAGTTCCGAAATGTATTTTTGCACATAGCGTAGCAAGGGGCTAGTTGAAACATGTTTCAACTAGCCCCACTGAAAATGTTTCAACTAACCCCGTCATGGGGCGCGACCGATAAAATGGTCGGCCGCCATATTTCCTTTTGCGATTTTATTTCGTTTTTGGTGGACACATATCCCCTAAGCAGCTACTAAGCAGGCATATATTTAGTTTGCAATAGTGACCGATACGCTATTAGTAACAACATATACTTTACAATCACATTTATTTACTTGAACAACGAGAAATGTAACAAATCTGCGTAGTTTTCGATATTCACGTTTCTTCGCGCCAATGAGTGTTTAATAACGTGTTTGATCGCCAGATGGCACCGCTGGCGCATTATTTTTAATTATGTCAGTGTTAGGTCGAATGTTTCAACTTACCCCGCGTTTCAACTAGCCCCGGATATATATATATATATATATATATATATATATATATATATATATATATATATATATATATATATATATATATATATATATATATATATATATATATATATATATATATATATATATATATATATATATATATATATATATATATATATATATATATATATTCTCCCCCTCTCTCTCTCCCCCCTCTCTCTCTCTCTCAAGCCATATATATCTGTCGAGCTTTTGAGATGACACAAAAGCAAGTCCATAAAATGAATCCAGAACGACGAGTTGACAAAGTTCGCCGCAACAAGCCGTCCAGAACAACATCGCATCATAACAGAAAACCACTGACACCACAAGACGGGAATGTCAGTATTGCGGTTATTCGTATGAGCCGAGCAGACTAAGATGCCCAGCCTGGGGAAAGACATGCTCCTATTGTTATGGTGCCAATAATTTCAAGGAAAAATGCCGAAAGAGAGTAGTTTGCGTGATTGGAAAAGACGACACGGAAGACGACGACGACTGGTTGCAAGCGAACGGGCTGACATTTGGAGTGAATGGTCACGAGGTACAGCAGCGAGTCACAGCGACGATGCAGGTCAATAACTGCGACGTACGTTTCCAGCTTCCAAAGAACACCGATACACAGGGAGGAAC
The DNA here is from genome assembly GCA_033239005.1 of Lamellibrachia satsuma. Classification (NCBI taxonomy): domain Eukaryota; kingdom Metazoa; phylum Annelida; class Polychaeta; order Sabellida; family Siboglinidae; genus Lamellibrachia; species Lamellibrachia satsuma. Next base: position 2,022,844 of record BSQZ01000007.1, read on the forward strand.
ATTAAACTGAACAATGCACAGAATGCATTCAAGCAGATGATAACAAAATCAAGGCCATCTTGGAAATGTCACCGCCCACAGACATTTACGGCGAAAAGCGATTCTGTGGCTTGATCCAATATCTGGCGAGGTTCATGCCCGATCTGGCGATCGATTTGGAACCGATACGATGTTTGGAACTGGACCAAGCAATGTGAAGAGGTATTCAAGACAATGAATAGGAAGATCACGTCAATGTTGGCTTCCTTCGACTCCGACAAGTTGGATGCTGTTTTGTATGTTATTAACATAAAAGCAAACAATACCGTTACATGGTATCGGAAGTGACCAACCTTTACGCATTGACAGCATCAGACTTCCTGAAGAGAAACGTGTCGAGATGCAGCACGCCACCAATGAAGATATAGTGTTGCAGGAGCTCGAGAAGGCCATCAAGACAGGGTGACAAGGCTCGAGTAGAGGCTAAGAAGTACCGAAGCCGCATCTACAGTTCAAAGAAAAACTATTTGTCGAAGGTGGGCTAATCTTCAAGGGAGAGAGGCTAGTAATCCCCCGTATGATGCGAGTTGGAACGGTTTAACTTGTACATCAAGGCCACATTGAAGTAGAGGAATGCCTGTGCAAGGCGCGCGAGTTCATTTATTGGCCCGGTATGAACCCTGAGGTGAAGGACCACACCAACTGTATGAGGGCTTGAAATGTCACGCCGCACCAAGACATTAGCTGTTGCCAACACGCGAAAGTCTGCTGGTACCGGATATTCTGGACAGAAATATCAGCGTTGCTATCGATCAACGAAAGGAAACTCAAAGACGGCATTACGACACCCCCTCTACGCCACTGAAAGAGCTAAGTGTTGGACAGACGATCCGAATGAAGCAGTCTGGGCACAAAACTTGGAGTTTGGGCGTGTGTAAAAGTTCACTGGGGCAGCGATCCTACAACATTGAGGTTGCCGGTCAGACGTATCGGAGAAACAGACGACAGTTGAGGGCAACCAGCGAGATGGCGCCCCTCGGGACCGTGGACGACCTAACGCCAGACGAATGGGAGCCCGAGCCGACCGGTCAACGACAAACATCTGTAACAATTCCGTTATCGCCGTGTCCTCGCCCGAACGCGCCTCGATGGACCCCGATCGATACATCAAGACGAGACGAGCCATGTGCACCAAGACGCATGACGCTTCGTGACCATGGTGACATTACGCCACCCCAACGGCTGATGAAATAGTGACGCCCTAAGTTGTAAGAAAAAGAAAACAAATAAAAACAATAACAAAAAGGGATGTCACGAGATACCCCAGCTGATAACAGCTGGTAGGGTATATTTGGACTGGCTGCATAGTTGCAACATTTGGACTCTAGTCCCAGAGGGACATTAGCGTATAGAGTAGTGAGCGCTGCATCTGTAGTAAAACAGTCTACGCTAGGATCTAGATCAGTAAACATGTGTAATCAGTGAGCTTCATAATAAACACACAATCTTGAGTTTTGTATGTTATTAACATAAAAGCAAACAATGCCGTTACAACTGCACGTATCTTGAGATTGTACCGATATGACGTCGACCTCAAATATGTGGAGGGTGGGAAACTCATCATAGCTGACACGCTGAGCCGTGCGAACACAGAGGTGCTGGTCAGGAACTTGATCATACCTGATCAGATGACCAGACAGACAGGTGCATTTACCATAATTGTAAAGTCATGTACCCCTGCTTGTCATAGCAGGGAGACAAGTTGTGTGTGAACGGATTGATGAAGGAAACACACTAGTAAGTGAGACCGGACGAATATGTAGCCTCCTAGAAAAGACTATATCAAAACAGACTGTCCCAGTAGAAAGACTACAACTGTACTGCCAGCGTGGGGAGCGATGGCATACCGGTTAGAAGGCCCGACTCTCAATCGAGATAACCTGGTTTCAAACCCCACTGCGGTCGCTTCGAACATATGGCATGTTTGATCTTCCCACGTTGTAAAGAGCCATGTTATGAGAAGCATGTGCTCAGTACAATACAACAACGCCGTATTTCGACGTACGCGACACACGAAGGCGGTGTCATCATCAAAGGACAGAGCAATGTGATACTAATGGCGCGTAGATCTGAGACGAAGCGTAGACTACACGCAGCGAACATGGGCTATGTCATGATGGCTCAAGCACGAGAGACAATATTCTGGCTTGGAATGTCAAGCGAGGTAAAACAACTGGTCGGTGGCTGTAAGATGTGCCAACATGCGAAACCCAAGCAACATAATTAACCGTTAGCGAGTCGCGATGGTGGAAATGAACCATGGCGAAAAGTTTGAGCCAAATGATGGAGTGGATTACTTGTTGAATGTGGACTATTTCTCCGGGTTCTTCGAAGTCGACAAGATAACCAGTGCCAGTCAAATCATCAACAAGTTGAAACCTCATTTCGCACGGTACGGCATTCCCATGCAGCTTGTAAGTGACAAAGGACCACACTTTTTATCATGAGAGAAATTTGGCGAATATCAACTGTGGTTGATGTTTATTCAGAGCATCATACCTGTTAAAATATAAAACTGCAGACATAAACATCAGTACATGACATAAGCTGATGTATATAACACTAAAATTGTTCTATAACACTAAAATACACACCGTCTACCCCAGTCCAAGCTAACTAGCGGCGCCACCAACGGATATATTGCGAAGCTGTGTACCCGAGTTCCACGTCCACGTGAGAGCACGCGTTTGACGTAACAAACGTTACCAGAGAACGTCGCACAGAGAAGTCGATAGCCGCCTGTCTGCTCAAGTACAACTCGATGAAAATCTAGGAAAAAAGTTTCAAAAACAAACAACATTGACGATAAAATTTACCTATTTGTTGCACAGGAGACCGATTTGGGCGTGTTTAATTTCTTTGGTCACAAGTGAATGCACATTTTCTCGCGCAGGCGTTCACCGCGAACGAGAATGTCACATCAAAATAGCGACCCGTACAACAATGTATTAAAGATCGACAAAAACACAAAAATAGACGACATTTTAATGATGGAGAGCGTTACCCGCTTTTCATTAACACTTTCAAGTGTTTTAATGAACACTGTCCCGCTTTCCCACGAGCAAATGTTAACATCTACAATTATCACGGAGACACTCGCTTCGGGGACGTCATGTCTGATCCTCTGTGTGTTATTGCATGGACTGAGTCTCTTTTACATTACGGGTATGTGACTGCAAAGTATCCCTGGAAGTCTTAGGCACATATTCCTATCACCAAGACTTAAATAAAATATTGGTCAGTTTACAATACGGCACAAATGTATCACACCACCTGGATGTCAACAAACCACCTGTATGTCAACTAACCACCTGGATGTCAACAGACCACCTGGATGTCAACTAACCACCTGGATGTCAACAAACCACCTGTATGTCAACAAACCACCTGTATGTCAACTAACCACCTGGATGTCAACAGACCACCTGGATGTCAACTAACCACCTGGATGTCAACTAACCACCTGGATGTCAACAAACCACCTGGATGTCAACAGACCACCTGGATGTCAACTAACCACCTAGATGCCAACATACCACCTGGATGTCAACAAACCACTTGGATGTCAACAGACCACCTGAATGTCAACTAACCACCTGGATGTCAACTAACCACCTGGATGTCAACAGACCACCTGGATGTCAACTAACCACCTGGATGTCAACAGACCACCTGGATGTCAACAAACCACGTGGATGTCAACACACCACCTGGATGTCAACTAACCACCTGGATGTAAACAAACCACTTGGATGTCAACTAACCACCTGGATGTCAACTAACCACCTGGATGTCAACTAACCACCTGGATGTCAACTACGCCATTTTAGGTGCTCGAGAATCCGTTAAGATTTAGCCGACTTTCAACTTGCGTCCACGTAATTAAGCGTTGATTGTATGGTTTGTAACTTTACACTACTATCTTGTGCGGACTTGAATCTTGATTGTTGTGAAATAAATGATTTCTTATCGGTGAATTCTAATAAATTATTTGTTAATTCACAGACCACCATCATTTCTATAATATCACAAATAATCACAATACACACCCGAGTAGGCTGTATGCAACTGTCTTAGTATGCTTCTTTGCTTGTTTAAGATATATATAATAATTATAATAATCAACACCTGGATGCATACAACTGAAATATAATTCACTACAAAACAAACCATTGTTTCAAGCTCCTACGAGCATAACACGAAAACGGCTGAATGATTTCTGATGTGGGAACTCCACAGCAATGTACATAACACACGACACATTATACTTTAAAACATCATACTACATTTGTCGGTGACCACACATCTTCAATAAGCCACTTCGTGCCTTGTATCAACATTGCGCCTGGAGTTAATAATTGGTCTTTGGTGTTCATGAACCCCTCGACCATGTCACAGAGTCCACTTTGGTGTTCATGAACCCCTCGACCATGTCACAGAGTCCACCCGTCAAGTCCACCCGTCAAGTCCACCCGTCAAGTCCACCCGTCAAGTCGGACTTTGTACCTTTAATTCTGGGCGTTTATTGGCCCTTATTGTCGCGAAACCTCTCCACCATGTTACAGAGTCCACTCGCCAAGTCTCCACCGCCGCTCTTATACAGCGTGTCCTGTAGTGTCTCCACCTGCAGTGCGAGACACACATTATGACGGGACAGCATCCAGACAAGCAGTAAAACAATACACCTAGCTACAGACATCATGTGACAGTCACGTTATTAAGATATCTGCCCTCCCCTCTTCTTATCGTCTTCGGAGCCGCACGCAATGGTACGGGAGGCATTTCTCACATATATAGATGTTTTTTAATTTACCGTCTTCTTTGCGCTCACCAGGTCGAGATTTATAACTAAATTTGTACTCACTCGACCAATGAGTACATAGAGTACTACAGAAGAGTAGACAATGCATTGTTCTCCAGGTTCGAAGCGTTTTTTATCAGACGGCCACATACATAGTAGCAATATAATCACTCTTGTCGACAGTGAAAAGAAGATAGACTTCACCGTAAACCATAAAGAAAGTAGTAAATGTAAACATCACTCTAAATGTAAACATCTAAATGTTTATAGACTCTTAAAGTCTAGAAGAGTTGACAAGTAAATTATGACCGGAAATTTTGAAATGTAATGCTAAAGCAGGTATGGCCCGCCAGGACCACCCTTACTGAAAATTTGGATGCCTAAAATTCGGCATGACTACACACCTCAGTGTGAATTTTAAATAGTCTTGCCCGCCCTTTGGAAACGCTCCTCCGGGGTATTTATACCCTCAGTTTACAAAAATCAGACGCTGTCACTAGAGGCGCAGTGATTGCTTAAATACCAAAAACCAACCTTGGAGCTGGGCCAAATCAAGGGTCCCATGGTTCCCTCTCAGTTCCCTATTTACGTTGACCTCCGAGGTCAGAGCAATTTAGCAAATGTCAGGATTAAAGGACGACACCCGTCTTCCAGAAGGGAGGACTGAAGCTTCCAAACACAATCATCCATCTTTGGCTCCATTTGGATTTTGTCAATATCCACTTGGGTGGTTTTAGCTTTCCGAAACCTGCTTTTGTGTTGCTAATCTAGGCTTAATATATCGATTAAACACATCATAATGATTTAATAACATTAGTTATTAAAAACTAATTAAATCAAACGTTGATGCATGGATATAAGTGTGTCGACATGAAGCGTTGACCACCTGAGTAAGTATCATCGAAGTACAGTGCTTTATTCACTGCACGGGAAATATATCTCGTCAGTAGTATTTCAATGTAAAATGTATTCATTGTTAAACCCAATAAAGAAATATTTTAATAATAAAATAGTTTAAAGTTGCTTAATCAATTCGATTTTTGCTAGTCTCATTTCAAATTAATTTTGCAAAAAAAACAAACCTACCTAGTATCCACTGCAGCATGCTATCTCCTTTGTGTAAACTTTTGTGTGTATTTTTGTGTGTGAAATCATCAGACAAACTATTACATTAGTTAATGATTATTCAAGTATTAACTAGCGACATACTGCACGTCTGGACATAAGTGAACCTGATTCGCGATGGGCTGAACCATTTGAGGAAGTAGCTTTAATTAATAGATTATTGTTTTTGCACAGAGTACGAGATTCCACACAAGTGTGTGCATAGCGAGAAGCTTCAGCTAAATGAATTTACTGACTAATGAGGATTCATTCAGTGGATCACGAGTACCTATAGAGGATGAGATAATGCACGTCAAATACACGATGCGCGCTAACGATTATTACCTGGCTCACTTCGCGAGGCTGCGTCTTGATCCACGCTACGAGCACCTCGAATTTAACGTCATCGACGCTTCCATCCCAGTTTTTGACAGACTTTTTACTGTTGTTCACAGTCGTCTTGCTCACTCCCAGGTGCTTCACTAATTTCTCCCACTCATCGTCGAGTTGATGTGCTAGGTGGCGCAGCAGTTCTTCGTTTAGTCCGTCTCTTCGGCCGATAATTTTCACGGGCGCCGTGGTTGGGGACCGAGTGGCTAAGTCGATGTCCTGGAAAGACAGTGTGTGGTACCTATTGAGTCATGGTTACAAAGCAATGATGAAGATGAAGGCGATAAGGACAATTAAGAAGATTGCGAGGAAAGAAAGTATTCATCCCTGAAATATATCATCATAACAGTCATATAATTCCCGCGTGTTCGTCGATCTTACCTTTGGGATTTGAATAAGGACTTCGCAGAGGAGCACCCCCTTGTACTCGAAGACTGTCTCGCGACGAGTCTCCCCGTCGTTGTCTTTTACTGACTTCTGCACTGACGTCTTCTCCTTCTTGAACAGCTGCACGAAACCTTGGTACATCGGGTATATTTTCTGCAAATATTTATCGTCCACCTGGACCGTGAAGTTGATAGACGTGCTCACTGGCGAGTTGTAGATTTCCTGGAGGCGTTCGACCGCATCGCATGACTTCACGTTGCTTCGGAAGCTAACCTCCAATTCGTCGCCTTCCATCAGCATGAAGGCCGGACTGCATGCAGGTCGTCATAGCCAGCATCGCTGAGCTTCTTCATCGTTTCTTCCACGTCAACCGGCTGTACCACGTGAACTCTGACGTCACTCGAATCTTTATTGCTGGAGGAAGTTATAGCATGTTATAAGAATGTTTAATTTTGGACGCGGCAGTTAATTTTGTTGAAACGCAGCACACTATTGAACACATTCATTTAAAGCATATGCAAAAAGCGACAGTGATCGGCAAGACATTTAGCATTTTCTGTTAATCTGTGCATTAGATGATATTATAGTATCCACGACTACGACAAGAACGCAAATATTTAAAGAATTATTGTGGTTTCAACAAAGAATGCATCGTAGGAAAAACAATAACGCGTACTAATATTAAACATAAATCACAACACTAGCACCGGAACACAAAGATCGGCCGCTCTGCCGTTTGAATAATTTCGAACGTTTTGTTTGGTCTTTTTGAACATATCTTACTTTGTGACGGCGGAAAGTAACTTCTTTCGTCTCCACCGTCGTCCATTTTCGGTCACTTGTCTCGGCGACCACCACGGCTTCCCGGCCAAGAGGCGGTCGTGGTAAGTGAAACGGAATGGCGACGTGGATGGCCGTCTGCAAGAGCGTGTGCTTCGTATCATTGCAACGGAAATATAACATCTCACATATTATTTGATGGTGTTAAGACCTAAATTTGTAATTCAGTTCAGTGTTTACCAATTACTAATGGAGACTGTAGAACAAATTAAACATACCTCTTGCAAGAGTGTTAAACTTGTCATTAAAAAGGGAAGTGGTTCCATTTGAATGACAGAAGCAAACATCATGCAATTAGTTAAAAAGGGTTCGAGAAATAAGTAAGATAATTACAAAACAGTGAGTTTAAAATAAGTGATTTGTAAATTATTATAAAGGTTAATTAAAGACTATATGGTAGAGTTCCTTCAAAAACATAACTTAATAAATCCATCTGTACTATATAAAGAGAAAAAAGTCTTGGTTTTTAGAGAGTTACTAAAGCATAACCATTTGCAACTACAATTAAGAATATCAGGCAGATGCTTTACTAGAAAAACATTGTTGAACACACAGAAACTTAATTTCACGGTCAGTGTTAGACTGTTAGATAACACTACGTCACTAGTGCTTGTAGACTGGCAATATTCGTTCACCAAATGAAAATCTAGTTGTAAACACCCAGGCTGTTTGCGTTACATCAAATTTATATACAATAGAATATAATATGTTTTGGCCTTTGTTTGCTAAAATTGTCCCGTTCCGACTCAGCAGCAGCTGTATATCTGTGTATATCATCTGTGTATATATGTGTATATCATCTGTGTATATCCGCCGGCCTTTCGTTTTCTCGACGGCTAATTGTGACTTGATGAAAAAATCAGGCCATAATAAAGGTGAATAATTTTAGTTGCTCTTCTCTGTATTCGTTCTAGCGTATTTATGATATCAAACCACGCCAACTTATCAAATAACAAATGTGGACGAATTATCAATAATATAGTATCTTTAAATTGACATAGCATTCCGCATGTTTAAAGTGAACGTGTATATTGCCGATTGATTGAATAAAGTCCATGACAACCCCCACGACAGCAACACTTTTATATCACGACACCAACCCCAATGACAGCAACGATGTTATAACACGACAACAACCTCCACGACGACAACAATGTTATATAACGACACCAACCCCAATGACAGCAACAATGTTATATCACGACAACAACCTCCACGACGACAACAATGTTATATCACGACACCAACCCCAATAACAGCAACAATGTTATAACACGACAACAACCTCCACGACGACAACAATGTTATATCACGACACCAACCCCAATGACAGCAACGATGTTATAACACGACAACAACCTCCACGACGACAACAGAGTTATATCACGACACCAACCCCAATGACAGCAACAATGTTATAACGCGACAACAACCTCCACGACGACAGCAGTGTTATATCACGACACCAACCCCAATGACAGCAACAATGTTATAACACGACAACAACCTCCACGACGACAACAGTGTTATGTCACGACACCAACCCCAAATGACAGCAACAATCTTATAACACGACAACAACCTCCACGACGACAACAATGTTATATCACGACACCAACCCCAATGACAGCAACAATCTTATAACACGACAACAACCTCCACGACGACAACAGTGTTATGTCACGACACCAACCCCAATGACAGCAACAATGTTATAACACCACAACAACATCCACAACGACAACTATTGAAAAATGTATGCTAACAAATTCCGAACGATTAAAAGCTAGCAATGCGTATTCAACATTGCTACTATCAAAACGTACGCCGCAGTAGTAAACTAGCAAACATAGTGATTGGTGTTCATAAATGCTTCACACAAATCTGACGACAATGTCTTAGAACTACTGAACCCGATATCGGGTCCGGTAAACGTGTGGCGAAACGACCCACACTGAGCTGTTGTTATTCAGAAAGTCGTAGTAGATCAAAGGCAGCATTGGTTGTGGCTCACAATTGCGCAGGTTTATTTGTAGATATATAATTACACTGCTTCCTATTCGCTATCTGCTTATTTGAATACGGTCTTAGTTGAGGCTACCAGATATTAGGTCTGATTTCGTGCAGCATTGTCGTCTTGTTTAAAGTGTATTAAACGTTGCTCAGTCCCAATATAAATAACAGCGTTCTCGTAACGCGTGGATGCACAACCGGCATCCTATCCAGCAAACAGTTATGTTTGGACACGTTAAATAATCGTTCGTGATATAAATCTATGAGAATCAGTAACATTTTATATGTATGTATTAAAACAAAGCAAACATCGCCTGGTCTTCTTTGATAAAAAAGAATAATTACGTGGACTCACAGTACCATGGGTATTTATGCTTAACATATCTGAAAATGTCAAATCCGCTTAAATTACTGATAGCTAGAACACGCTTTATTAGTAGGATATGTTATTAATTATATAGAGAACACATGCCAAAGTATGTTGTCCCTACACGTATTAGTACGTTGTCCATACATGTATTAGTACGAAGTCCCTTCATGTATTAGTACGTAGTCCCTACATGTATTAGTATGTTGTCCCTACATGTATTAGTATTGCAGTCTTAGTATAATAACAAGCTTATCTTTTAATTCTTTATGGAAACCAATCCACGTAAAACGGGATTGTTTCTTTTTGTGCCAACACACAATACGGAGCTTAACCACCATGGATGATATCGATGACTTTAATAGACAATTATGTATTATAGACAATTATATATACAATACATATGTGACAGTGATTATACCCTCTGTTTGCATGCAACAGAACAGTAAAGCCGGTACCTTGAGTACGTAGTCTGGGTGGGTCGGTGAGAGTTGGACGATGTTGCTGAGGAGTTGTTTGTTATTGTCGAGTGTGAAAGTCGTTGCAATCTGCGGTAGGACGCGACAGTCGACATTTTCCTGCTTGAATTCTGGCGCGTTTCCCCACAAGAGACAAACGATGCCCTGGTCTGCTCTCCCTGGGGACACCTCGTACCTATGTGGAGAGGGTTTGGGTGTATGATTGTGTGTGTCTTTCTTCAATCTTTCGGGGATGTTAATAGATTACACAGTCTGGACTGCTGATTAATTTTTCTCTTATGTATACTGGTTTATTTACCTTGGTGACCACCTTAAGACCATTTATTTATTAGGCTATATGAGGATGATCTGAAACTTAAGAAAACTTAAACTACGATGATGCACAGCAGGCTACTATAAGGGAACAACCGAAATATGTTAACGCGGCATAATGTAAACGTATCAAAGAAAGAGCAACGAACATACTTGTAAACAGGCCATTTACTTTCGTCAGCCATCTCGTCCATCTTAGCCTTCCGCTCGGCTTCGCGGCGTTTTCGTTCTTTCTCTTCCATAGCCTTCTGCTCAGCTTCGCGGCGTTTTTATTCTTCCTCTTCCTTAGCCTTCTGCCCGGCTTCAATTCTTTTTCCTCTATAGCCTTACGATTCGCTTCCTCTGCGCGTCGCTTTTCTTCTTCCTCAGCCTTCTCCGCGGCCTCAACAGCCTGCTGTTCCATATTTTTGGCAGCGACAGCCGCCGAGAACGCCGCTAATTCTGCAGCGATGCTGGTGTCAATCATGCGTTTTATTGCCTTTTTAAGGTTGCTAATCTCGGTCGACTGATCCCCAGTGAGTCCATTGATCCAACGAATGATCTCCTCCAAGTCAAATCTGAGTTCCTCTAGTTGTTGCTGCGAATACACCGAAAATATGTTGAAGCATGCCATTGTCGCGTTTCCGGCACCCACTACTTCGTCCAACTCTTGTATTGGGAGGTCTTCCTGGCAGGAAGTCATTGGTTCCAATTTCTTCTTCAGGTCGACAATGCTCTGCAGGAATGACTTGCTGTCGAAGTCCGTTGGAAGTATCTCTGTACCGTCAGAACTCATCTTAACAAGTCCCGTGAATAAGTCCGTTCTAGTCTGGTGTTGCCTTCTAGCTGTCTACGAAGAGTGTGTAGTGTCTGACTGTGGAGACGCGTTCCTGCTTGCTATCGTCACCTCGAGCATGCTATATAATTATATATTTATATTGCTAAGTATCCATACAATTATTTAACCGATGGCATTGATAGACACAACTGTTCCGCTTCAAGTGTTTCGTTGTCGCTTATATAGATTTGTTTGTTTGTTCGCCACCTCGCGTTAATGCCAATGGTGGGAGGTTTTAACAATTGATCGGATGGAATACATAGTCACGGTGGTTCCGCTTCACACGTTTCCGATTCACTTATAAAGGCTTATTTGCATGTTGACGTCGACCACGAAGACGGCTTCATGTCACGTAGCGCAGCATGGAAATTTCTATATATATATATATATATATATATATATATATATATATATATATATATATATATATATATATATATATATATATATATATATAGATACATATACATATAAGTATATATATATATATATATATATATACATATACAGATACATATACATATACATATACATATACATATATATATATATATATATATTCAGTTTCAATTTAGTAATTCAGTTTCAAATTGTTCACTGATGAAGAATTCGGGGTGGCTCGGGGAACGATAATGTCAGTGTTAACCTCCATTGACAGACGTACTGATTCTGCAGCTGAGGTACTAGCAGATGTATCATTCACATGTCCCAGGGTGTCATCATATCGTTGACAAACCCGTGTGTATCTGGCAGTGGAAAGCCATTTAGACCATCATGACATTCATTAGTATGTGGCCACGAACAGCACGATACATAGCTCTGCCAGCCAGGATATGATCAACAGCGTTAGTACAGTAGGTGGGGAGAACTTACCTAATTGAGTAAAGGAAATGGCGGCTCTTTCCTTTCCCGACATGCCTAAGGTCATTTCCAGTCAGTGGGGGGTCATACTCACAACGCATGGTGCCCCTAGCGACGAACAGGAGCCTAGCGACTAAGAAGGGGACTAACAGGAGGTCACATGGGTCATATCCGCTTATTCATATCCGAAAAGTCGGTAAGGGGCGGCCATTACGAGGGGCATGAGACTAACTACGTGAGAGAAAAGAACAAACACCACGTCTATCAGTTGCACACACCTTGTATTACGTAACAAGCATGCTATGTGGCAATTAGAAAAACCCACCTGTGTGTTTACGCCGGCAGCGAGAAACAATTCCGTGCGAGACTGCAGCTGCCATAATCGCTTACGTAAGGAAAGAAACACATCTACACAGCTGTGAGAACTGCTTGCCTTGCAGTAGTTAAAATACGATACATTTGGGATGAATAGTTTTTAATAGTTTATTGTTTTGTTTTAGTATACTTGCATTGAATAACTTATTTTAGTAATTGTGTTACACTTTCATTTGCTAACTGTTTGTAATAGTTTATTTTGAGAAAGGTTGGTTTGAATGAACTACTCTCCCATTGCAGCTGTCAGCATTACGGCAGCAGTGCGTCATAGCAGCATGACATCATTCTATATTTAGCACATGTGCAACAATCCAGAGTGTCCTGGTAATAAAATCGCCGACAGATGGCAGCCTCTGCATCTTTCTCGCAGATTACTTCATTTGCTTCCACCCGTCTACCCCTACACTCACATCAATCTGGCACTTTGAACGTATACACGACGTATATTCCGATCAGTTGGATCATATCCGGCGCGTATGGTACCCCCTAGCGACAAATGGGAGCCTGGTGACTAGGAACTGAACTAACATGGGTCACGTGGGTCATGTCCGGTTATTCATATCCGGTAAGTCGGTAGGAAACGGCCATTACGAGGGACCTGAGACTGAATATGTGAAAGAAAAGAACAAACACCGTCTGCATCGGATAGCAATGGCGCTTTGAACGTATGCACGACGTGTATATATATATAAAGGCAACTGCTATCGCGCAATAGGCGGCTCTCGAAATAAGGGGTTGCGCATGCGCAACGACTGCGATGACATCAGCAACTATTTTAGTATTCGTGTTTGATTGGTAGTTTCGTGAATGAAAACATTGCTGCACGCTTTTACAATTTTACAAACGATTAATTTCCCGCCGGTAGACACCCACCATTTACTTCCGTCTGACTGCCTCTAAGAGCAACTCCATCCATCGCCCCAACATTCACATATGTCCGTAATTTCGTTAGTTAATGACATTTGTTAGATGGGGGGATATTATACAAATTGTAAAAGCGTGCAGTGATGTTTCCATTCACGAAACGATGCGCGATAGCAGTTGCCTTTATATATACGTCGTGCATACGTTCAAAACGCCATTGCTCTCCGATGCAGACGGTGTTTGTTCTTTTCTTTCACATCAGGCCCCTCGTAAAGGCCGTCCCCTATACAAAACTCTTAATACTAAATCCTGACTACTACCTCTGCGCGTGCAACACCAGTAACTTCCTTCCCGTTATGCCTTCATGTTGGCGATGGCATTTGTTTGAATTAGATGACGGCGGCATTTGTTCAATCGGTCACACACGCACGCACGCACGCACGCACGCACGCACGCACGCACGCACGCACGCATATATATATATATATATATATATATATATATATATATATATATATATATATATATATATATATATATATATATATATATATATATATATATATATATATATATATATATATATATGACATACGTAAATATTACTTTTACACTATTATCATTTTAGTTCTACACTAATTACCGTCATTTACATAAATAAAAGCTCTGGGCTCCCGGTCAACGTGGGTGGTCCAACAAATAGGTCTAATATTAGGGAAATGTCGTATTTTTCGAATGGCCAGTGCACGAAATATGTGTCGTTTAGGCCCATTAAATAACACCCTAGTTTATACTACTGACACTTTGAACATACACTACGTACCTGATTTGAAGCCACCGTGTGACTATTCACACATACTGTTTGTACTGTTTGTACAAACAACAGTAATTTCTTAATATCGCAAATGCTATTTTGTATTGACAAATTTGAATCGTAATATGTAGTTCAGTCTAGGCATTTTGTTTGGCACGCATATGTATTTAAACTGCTATTCATTTCTTTGTAGGCGTGACACTGAAATACATCACAACTTACCATGTAATTACCATATAAATAGCGAACATTTCCGTGAAAGTCGCAGCAAATTGTACACAAACTGCAATCACCGGCAAATACGTGTTTACAAACAAAATATTAACTCAGCGAGCCCTCACGTGACGTCATTCCTGGAGTTACGAATGTATCTGTTTGAGGGCGTTACGTGTATTTCTGGAAAGGTTTATTTGTTGCTTCAGTTCATGCTGTGGTTTGCGTGCCATACAACATAACAACACCCGGGTAGACTACATACAACATAACAACACCCGGGTAGACTACATACAACATAACAACACCCGGGTAGACTACATACAACATAACAACACCCGGGTAGACTACATACAACATAACAACACCCGGGTAGACTACATACAACATAACAACACCCGGGAGACTACATACAACATAACAACACCCGGGTAGACTACATACAACATAACAACACCCGGGTAGACTACATACAACATAACAACACCCGGGTAGACTACATTCAACATAACAACACCCGGGTAGACTACATACAACATAACAACACCCGGGTAGACTACATGCAACATAACAACACCCGAGTAGACTACATACAACATAACAACACCCGGGTAGACTACATACAACATAACAACACCCGGGTAGACTACATACAACATAACAACACCCAGGTAGACTACATAGAACATAACAACACCCGGGTAGACTACATACAACATAACAACACCCGAGTAGACTACATACAACATAACACACACCCGAGTAGACTACATACAACATAACAACACCCGGGTAGACTACATACAACATAACAACACCCGAGTAGACTACATACAACACAACAACACCCGGGTAGACTACATTCAACATAACAACACCCGGGTAGACTACATACAACATAACACACACCCGGGTAGACTACATACAACATAACAACACCCGGGTAGACTACATACAACATAACACACACCCGGGTAGACTACATACAACATAACAACACCCGGGTAGACTACATACAACATAACAACACCCGGGTAGACTATATACAACATAACAACACCCGGGTAGACTACATACAACATAACACACCCGAGTAGATTACATACATATCACACAATACAGTTATCACAGTGATGCAAAACAGGCAGTATGACACCGGCGAATGGATATGAAATGTCTTAGTATGCATCTTTGTTTGTTTATGATAATACAATATTAAATATTCTGTGAAATCAGCATCACTTTATGCAACTTAAAGGTAAATCACTGCAAAAAAAACTCCACTGCAATGTACACAACACACGACACATTTTACTTTAAAATAAGCCACTTCGTGCCTCGTGTCAACTTTGCGCCTCTGGTCGTTTATTGGTCTTTAGTGTCGCGGAACTTCTCGACCATGTCACAGAGTCCACTCGCCAGGTCTCCTCGGCCGCTCTTCTCCAGCGCGTCCTCCAATGTCTTCACCTGCAATGCGAGGCACACATTATGACGGGACACCATCGAGACATGCAGTAGAAGTATACACCGGGTCCTAGTTACAAGCATCACGTGACAGTCATGTGACAATTGACAAGGACAACAGCTATTATAAGCCTAAGCTCAACCGAACATTGCATAAGTTTTGTGTAGCAGACCTGAAGAGTTGATGCTACAACTCTCCACTGAGGAACTTCAAGTTGCTTGTGCAACTTCCCGTAGGACAGCCACTGGCCAATATGGATTCTGCTGCATTTAAGTCAAGTAAGTCAAGTCAAGTCTGTATAGTGTCCCGACTTATAATGAAAACATGAGTCGGGTTAGCATAGTATACGTCGATGCACGAATATAAGACAGTCATAGGTATGAGGCATTGGCCCCATCTGAGTAAGTATCCTTAAAGTACATTGCGTTATTAATTGCATGGGAAAAAATTATTAGTAGTATTTCGATGTTAACTTTATTGTAAGTGTATTTGGGGTTTAGTGTGGTTGCTGATTCTAAAAAGTAGTTTCTTCCCGCTTACTGTTATCGCGTAGAGGTGCATTCCAAGAACGTTAAGTTCAGTCAATTTACTGGCAGAGTTAATGGCGATTTCTCAAGTGCGTCCCGAGTAGCTATAGTGGAAGAAACAGCGTACGCGATGCGTACTAGCGACGATTACCTGCCTGTCCCCGCGAGGCTGCTTCTTGATCCACGCTACGAGCACCTCGAACTTAATGTCATCGACGCTTCCATCCCTGTTGTTGACAGACTTTTTACAGTTGTTCACAGTCGTTCTGCTCACACGCAGATGTTTGACGGCCAAATTCTCCCACTCATCGCCGAGTTTATGCGCTAGGTGGCGCAGCAGTTCTTCGTTTAGTCCGTCTCTTCGGCCGGCGATCTTCAAGGGAGCAGCAGTTGGGGGCCGAGTGGCTAAGTCGACGTCCTGGAAAGACAGTGTTCAATGCATACTGACAGTCATTGTTGCAAAGGCAACAGCAATGATGAAGATGAAGACGATAAGGACAATTAAGAAGATTGCGAGGAAAAAACAGAGTGACGATAACGATGATAACATTATCACACTAACACGTACGGTTATAATCATAACGCCTGAATTAGTCATCACTGAAACATAGCATCATATCAGTCACGTTATTCCACCAATTGCTAGTGCACACGAACGCACGCACGCACGCACGCACGCACGCACGCACGCACGAACGCACGCACGCACGCACGCACGCAAGGAACATGTTCGTCGATCTTACCTTTGGGATTTGAATAAGGACTTCGCAGAGGAGCACCCGCTTGTACTCGAAGACTGTCTCGCGACTAGTCTCGCCGTCGTTGTCTTTCACTGACTTCTCCACTGACGTCTTCTCCTTCTTGAACAGCTGCACGAAACCTTGGTACATATGGTATTTTTCCTGCATGTATTTATTGTCCACCTCGACCGTGAAGTTGACAGACGTGCTCACTGGCGAGTTGTAGATTTCCTGGAGGCGTTTGACCGCATCGCGTGACTTCACGTTGCTTCGGAAGCTAATCTCCAATTCGTCGCCTTCCATCAGCATGAAGGCCGGACTGCAGGCAGGTCCGTCGTTATAGCCAGCATCGCTGAGCTTCATCGTTTCTTCCACGTCATCCGGCTGTACCACGTGAACTGTGACGTCATTCGAATCTTTATTGCTGGAGGAGGTTGTAGCACGTTATAAAAATGTTTAATTTTATACAAAGCAAATCATTTGATTGAACCGCAATAAAATATCGAACACATTCATTTAAACACAGCATATACACAAAGTGACTGTGCTCGGCAAGACATAATGATCACAGCACCTTTGTCTGACGATGGCTATCACCCGCTTCTGATTGAGTTGTTCCTCCATGGCTCTTGCCAGCCTCTCTGCCACCGAACCTGTCACCATCGGCTTCGTGCGAAGTACCATCAGACTGAAAGGTCGGTGGCGACCAACATCATCTATTAAACGCATTCAAACGATCTTTCATTTGTGTGAGTGCGCGTGTATGCGTGTGCTGGTAAATAAACTAATCATTTCCAAAATCATAATATACATAATAACTGTTAAACTCTGACACAGTTTAAGGGGCTAAATGTGAGAACAAAGTACCTATGACGCGCGTTTTATTTCTTCGTATATAAACAAAAAGTTCCGTCTTGTATTACAAATTGGCGCTAATTGGAGAGGATCTAGATCCGACCTATTGACAGGCTGCTCCAGTTGAAACTGGGTCAGGTCGTGTTTCGGCTGCTCGATCTCAACCGGCAATATCTTCCAGCCTTTATTGGGCGACTTGCACATAAGGTACAACACTTCATTTTCGTCATCTGAAATCCAAACAAAGTCTCGCAATTTTTATTGTTTTATCGCATTATATGACATCGAATGATGTTCAATGAAAACAGAAGCATAATGATGCATTCTTACAGAAGAACGAACTCTCAGTAACATTGAAAGTATGTAGGGTACTTACATCACTCGCACACTCATGGCTTACTCTATTGGGAACCCTTAACTCGGAAACAACCGCAGTTATCGCTTATTTCGAGTACCTTCGTTGTCCGCACCACTTCCAACCTTCGCTGTGTTTTGGCTCTTTTTAGCCGTCATCTTCGCTTTTTCTGCGCCCTTTGACGTCACTTTCCCCGTGTAGGCAGGACACGGAAGCGTCATCTAGTGGCACAGAGGTAAACCAACGTTAAAGTGTGCAACTCATAGTGTTTTCCTGGTACAAAATGCATTGCTGTTTACAAAGGTGTGAGCTTGTTATGTAGTATGTACAGAACGTTAATAAGTTATTTATACACATTACATTATATTACATTTCACACACACATATTACATTATATTACATTTCATTACATTATATTACATTTCACACACATTACATTATATTACATTTCACACACATCACATTATATATATGTGCTTGTTATGTAGTGTGTACACGACGTTAATAAGTTATTTATCAAGATTGAACAAGATTGCCATCCAAGGCAAAGGCCTAGCTGGCAAGTGGACAAGGAAGCCATTGCCTTATCGAGTTCAACATTTTAATCTATGTGTAAGCCGCCCTCCTGAGATATGTGTCAACCTTGTTTTTAAATATATTGACGCTGCTAGCCGTTACACAAGCTGTAGATAATTTGTTTCATTCACTGATTGTCCTCTGTGAGAACGAGTACTTCCTGATATCCAATCTACACTGATCCTTTACTAATGTTACCTCATGTCCTCTAGTTCAATTATCTTTCTTGAGTGAGAAAAAAAAACAGTTCTACGAATATTTTCATACCTATTCAATATCTTAAAAAATTCAATTTGATATCCTCTTAACCACCTTGTCTCTACGGTTGTTAAACCACATTCGTTCAGTCGTTCTTCATAACCAAGGTCTCTCAGTTGTGGAATCATTTAAATTGCTTTCCTCCGTATTCTTTCAAGCGTATCTTTATCATTCACATGATGTCCAAGCTTTTATGCAGTACTTTAAATGAGGCCTAAATACTGCTTTATACAGAGGTATAATTAGCGTTTTCTCCTTGCATGTGATATTTCTCCTAATCAACCCAAGAATTTGATTACCCTTTAAAGCTGCAATACCACACTGCCCTGAAACTTTCATATCAGCAGCAATTGTTATTCCTAAGTCATTTTGTTTTGCCATTGTACCCAGAACAGTATCTCCCATTTTATAAGTTCCCATGTCCTGTATATAGGCATTTACATTTCCCAAAATTTAACAACATCTGCCATTTATCAGACTATTTCACTAATCTGTGTAGATCGTTTTTAAAAATGCTGTTGATCACCATCAGTGTTAACCCTTCTAAGCACTTTTGTGTCGTCCGCAAAGTTCAGTACATTGCTTGTTATATTGTCGTCCAAGTAATTGATATATATTAAAAATAATAAAGGCCATAATACTGATCCTTGTGGTACCCCACTCAAAACTGATTTCCACTACCACAACACGCTGTCTTCTGTCAGTCAGCCATTGTTCAATTCAGCCGATTATGCCATCCCCGATACCATGGGCTTTTAATTTAAGTAGTAATTTTTAATGTGGCACTTTGTTGAAACGTTTCTGAAAATCTAAGTATATAATATCTACTGGTGATCCCTCGTCTATCCACTTAGCGATTTCTTCAACAACAAAAAACGTAACATGTTTCGTAAGCACGACCTCGCTTTTAGGAATCCATGTTGAGATGGATTTAATAATATATGCCTAACAAAGAAGCCACCATATGGTTTGATTAACTTTTCTAATAGTTAACTATTCACTTATGTTAAACTTACAGGTCTGTAATTTTCTGACTTATTTCTCCAACCGTTTTTAAATAATGGTATGATGTTTGCTTCTTTCCATTCAAACGGAACAACTCCCTCTTTTAATGAAAAGCTGAACACTCTTGCAATTTGTATGCTAATTTGTTCTACTGTTTCCATTAGTAGTCTTGGAGGAATTCCATCCACTCCAGATGAGTTATTGTCCTCAATTGCCTTTATTTTCTTAGCTACTATTTCTGGAGTTACAATTAACTGCCCTAAATTTTCCGATATAGCCTCCTGAAATTTAACATCTGGAACTGGTAATGAATTAATTCATATTCATACACATTACATAACAATTTAAATATATATATATATATATATATATATATATATATATATATATATATATATATATATATATATATATTTAAACTGTTATGTAATGTGTATGAATATGAATTAATTCATTACCAGTTCCAGATGTTAAATTTGTTGAATGTCTCGGTCTTCCATTCGATCTCTACCATGGAGATGTCTTACCGTGATGACTTTGTTGAATGTCTCGGTCTTCCATTCGATCTCTACCATGGAGATGTCTTACCGTGATGACTTTGTTGAATGTCTCGGTCTTCCATTCGATCTCTACCATGGAGCTGTCTTACCTTGACGGCTTTGTTGAATGTCTCGATCTTCCATTCGATCTCTACCATGGAGCTGTCTTACGTTGACGGCTTTGTTGAATGTCTCGGTCTTCCATTCGATCTGTACCATGGAGCTGCAGGCTAATAAACCACTGCTCGTCGTGTTAGCAGCATTCAAGTAACTGATGTCAGAAGTCTCCACCGGTCGTATCTACAATGGACATTACCCTATATATATATATATATATATATATATATATATATATATATATATATATATATATATATATATATATATATATATATATATATATATATATATATATATATGTGTGTGTGTGTGTGTGTGTGTGTGTGTGTGTGTGTGTGTGTGTGTGTGTGTGTGTGTGTGTGTGTGTGTGTGTGTGTGTGTGTGTGTGTGTGTGTGTGTGTGTGTGTGTGTGTGTGTGTGTGTGTGTGTGTGTGTGTGTGTGTGTGTGTGTGTGTGTGTGTGTATTTGTGTGTGTGTGTGTGTGTGTGTGTGTGTGTGTGTGTGTGTGTGTGTGGTGGTGGTGACGGCGACGGCGACGGCGACGGCGGCGGCGGCGGTGGTTGTATTAGTTGTAGTGGTTGTATAAGTTGTAGTGGTTGTATAAGTTGTAGTGGTTGTATTTAGTTGTAGTGGTTGTATTAGTTGTAGTGTTTGTATTAGTTGTAGTGGTTTTATTAGTTGTAGTGGTAGTATTAGTTATAGTGGTTGTATTAGTTATAGTGGTTGTATAAGTTGTAGTGGGTATATTAGTTGTAGTGGCTGTATTAGTTATAGTGGTTGTATAAGTTGTAGTGGTTGTATTTAGTTGTAGTGGTTGTATTAGTTGTAGTGGTTGTATTTAGTTGTAGTGGTTGTATAAGTTGTAGTGGTTGTATGACTTGTAGTCGTTGTATTAGTTATAGTGGTTGTATTAGTTGTAGTGGTTGTATTAGTTGTATTAGTTGTAGTGGTTGTATAAGTTGTAGTGGTTGTATTAGTTGTAGTGGTTGTATTAGTTGTAGTAGTTGTATTAGTTGCGGTGGTTTTGTTGCTGGTAGTCGCGCTCCTTATCTTGTCTGTTTGGTCACCTTATCTTGTCTGTTTGGTCAACTTATCTTGTCTGTTTGGTCAACTTATCTTGTCTGTTTGGTCAACCTAATTGGAAGGGATTCACGAATCTACGCTGACTGGACATTATATCGGAAATCCGGGGAACTATGCATCATTTACTGTAATTGTATGTGTTAAATGGGCTGTAGTTTAAAGTTGATTGTGCGTGTAGTTTATCAGATCGAGCCATGTGTGTATCCTGTAACGGCGACACAAAAGCACGTTTCGCTTGTTACCTGTACAGCTATGGCTTCATCGTGTTCAAATGTGTTTGGCTCTGTACTGAATGTAATTTTGTTGTCCAGCGACGACGTTACTTTCCCGCCGCGGTTTGACAGGCGCAGAGAATCTCGTTTAGGTCTCGTTATCACAGCGAGATTGGTAAGCTCTTTCATCTCTGCTTGCGCGAATTTCATGTTCTGTGTGCCAAATAAAATTAGTATAATATTGTAAAGTTAAAACCCATGATGTACATAGATTTTTAATTCATTGGATCTCAACAAATGTAGTGGTTTTCAGTTGTTACAGTAGCTGAAAACACCATAATGGTCGCCAATAGAAATATAGTAGTCCAAGAGAATTACGTCAAAAACGGACCCAAGATGGAAATAAATAAATAGTACTGTTAATGCCAATTTACGTTTATTTTATTTTGAAGATAATTAAGGTACGATTTGGGAAGGCGGGATGGGGGAAATGGCGCCAAGAGACATCATTTCCTACGTTATCGTTTAATTGTCAAGTTGTTAAGTTATGTCGCTAAATTGTGCCTACAGAAGACACGAAGAAGACAGTAAATAAAGATTGATCGAAGTGTATGAATCGACGTAAATCTAGATGGATCTGTTGTTCAGTGAAACTACGCACCGGAAACATGGCGCAGACCAAGACAGTAGGATATGGATTATGGAGGCTGCCTCCGTCCCTAAAACTAAGTTCGAATAGATGTAATCGTTGCGCCTATAAGTACATACCTAATTGTTTTAATGACAGTTGCAAAATACTACAACATTGAGCAACATATCAAAAGTCCCCATGTAAGATAGACTTTTGACCTTAACTCTGCCCTACCGCGGTACGTATATTTCACATACCGGATACTCTTAAAGACAGTTTTGTCCAGTAGATCATCAACTTTAAATTGATACCAACCACGATGCCATAGTGTTGACAATAGAAAGTTTACTTTTGACCCCAAGATTACACCTTTATCTCTAATATGGTTCAGTCAAAAACATTGCGCTTGTCATGTTTGGTATTATGGCTAATAGTTTTTGTCAAGATTACATGTTGTCGCAATAACTGGACGACATAATTCATGAACAGAAGTGATTTGAACGGCTTGGCCGTGATAGTTCCAACGCATCTAACCTCGTTGTGACAAGATTTACATTTCTAGAGGAACGAGGGGACTTTTGATATGTTGCTCAATATGGTATTTTGCAATCATCCTGAAATAATAATTTTATACTATTTATTATTTATTTGTAGGGTTGGTGGCATTGTTACGGTGTGCACTGTTTGATTCGACGCGAGTATACATTTAGTAACAAACACCAGCAGCTAAAAAGGGAATTAGTTATAAAAGATGAAAGTAACTTCTTCCGTTTCCACCGTCGTCCATTTTCCTTCACTTATCTCGGCGACCATGACGACTTCCCGGCCAACAGGCGGTCGAGGTCTATAGAAAGGAATGGCGACATGAATGGCCTTCTGCAAGAGAGTGTGATTCATATTAATAATAATATGTTTTTTTCAGACAATCAATCAGTGTGTCCATATAAAATAATAAATACATAGATTAAAAACAGCATGTCGCTAATTGCAATGTTCTGTATAATGGAATTCCGTGACTTGTCAATCCTAGTCATTAAGCTATGTATAGCCTTCCTGGTGACACATTTATATTAGTGGACATTAGCCGTAGCGAACATGTGGCTAGCGGTACATCTCATAGGCAGTCTGTTCAATATCCTCTAAGAGTTGACATTAGCCGTAGCGAATATGTGGCTAGCGGTACATCTCATAGGCAGTCTGTTCAATATCCTCTAAGAGTTGACATTAGCCGTAGCGAACATGTGGCTAGCGGTACATATCATAGGCAGTCTGTTCAATATCCTCTAAGAGTTGACATTAGCCGTAGCGAATATGTGGCTAGCGGTACATCTCATAGGCAGTCTGTTCAATATCCTCTAAGAGTTGACATTAGCCGTAGCGAACATGTGGCTAGCGGTACATATCATAGGCAGTCTGTTCAATATCCTCTAAGAGTTGACATTAGCCGTAGCGAACATGTGGCTAGCGGTACATATCATAGGCAGTCTGTTCAACATCCTGTAGGAATTGTGTAAACAACAACAAATTGCTGAAGATTTGCTTTTCTACAATTTACCCACAAAGCACACATGGATATTACTGAAATATGCAGTAAATAGCTCATTTTGTATAGCAGTAGAACAAAAATAAAATTGTTTGTGCAATATGTTACTCTTAGCATAGAGAAGTCTCACTTTGGCTTTGTCAGCCTCGTCCGATAGTCTTTACAAATGACATGTCCAAAGTATTTACATGATGTGGTAAAGTTTAACTTCTTTCATCCTAAGGTCATTTCCATGGCAAGATTTGCATTTCTAGAGTCAACGTCCATTACCAGGGATTTACTAGCATTATATTGAACATCGTGTTCACATCCGTATATGTCAAATAATGTTTGTAGTCCTTTGGCGGAAGGAGCAAACAGAAGTAAATCATCTGTGTAGATCAGATGATTAACCACCGCTGTACCAAGACTACAACCAATGGGTTGTTTGTGCAGCTGTAAATTCAGATTGTCCATATAAATGTAAAAAAGTAAAGGGGATAACTTCCCACCTTGCTTAACACCGTTGCCCACTGAGAGTAAGACCGAGTAGGTAGGTCCCCATCGGACACACACACTGGTTATGGCACTCATTGCTGGAGACTCTTATAATATATTTCGGTAAACCGCGTTGTTCTAGTTTCTTTAAAAGCTTATGTCGATTGACTCGATTTAATGTTTTTTTAAAGCATCAAGAAAGGAGTTTAGTGTAAAACTTTAGTTGTTCCTTAAATGCAAATACACATAGCTCCGTTCCAAGTTTGGGCTTAAATCCAAACTGATGTGGCGTAGTTTGCAAGTACGTATCCATTCTGTTGAATAAGACAGCATCTATTATCTTGGAACATATGTTCGAGAGGCAGATTGGCCTGTAATTGCCCTTTTGGTTTACACGTCTATTCTTATCTTTGATAATTGGTACAATAACAGACTCTGTGATTGATTTGTGTATATAACCATGCAACAGAATAGAGGACACACGAATAGATAACAGTACTACAAGTTGTGAATCTTCGGACTTGTGCAGTAAATCCACACAGACCTGATGACTTATTGCATGATAATTTATTAATAATATTTATCAATTCATCTGCATCAATAGTCATTCCATGGTTGTAAGTAACGCAATCAGAGTGAACTTTGTCACAACGGCTGTCTTTCGCACTATTAAACATATTTTTATAGTGGCACTTCCACATTGACCCAATGTTTACATCGCCGTGGTCACCTTCAATGTTCGTGGAAAGTTTTACTTTACTGCTCGTATGGTGCTTAATTTTCTTCCAGAACTTACGATGATCCTGTTTACACATCCTTTGTGCAATTCTATCAGCAATTATAGTTTATTTGTCCTTTTTACATTTTCTGATCGCATGCTTAAATTTAATTCTGGATAATTTCATTAGATTAAAAACATCACCTTGTCTGGGTTTGTCAATCTCTCTCCAAAGCCAGTAAGCATCACGAGCTGCTCTGTGAAGCTCTTTCACTTGCTCATTCCAGCCAGGTACCACGTCATAAGTGTATGACCAGATCTCTTCAATATACCCACAATAGAATTATAAAAGTCATCAAGATCCTCTTAGTGACAGTTGGGATCACTGCATTTAACACCAGGTGGAACGTTCAGTTTATATATTTCTACCTTCGTGCCTTCTTTATATGCATCAGTATCTTGTGGGAGTAATGTGTCCCAGTGTATGACTTGCCTAATTTTGTTAGTGTCAACACTACTATTAACACATTCTGGAACAACATCGCTGTCAATGCTGAATGACACCGGGTGATGATCAGAATGAATATAGTCATAGAGTACCGACATGTTAGTTATGCAATCCTTAGCGTCAGCTGTGCCTATAACATGGTCTAACCATGATGTAGTTCCCCAGGCAGAGCTAACATATGTATATGTGTCTACCGGGAGATTATCCTGATCACATATAGCTAATGAATATTCTCTGCAGAAATCAAGGAAGATATTCCCCAAAACTGATTTCTTAGATATATTCGCATTAAAGTCACCAGTAATTGTTACGCATGAGATATTAATACTATCAACGTATACAGCTATTTTAGACATATAATCAATAAACCTATCCCGGTTTTCTTCGCAATAGTAAGGTAAATATACGTTTAACAAATAATACTCCCTGTTACAACAGCATATTCTTATGCCGCAAAGCCAGTCATAACTACAATCAAGTATGGTAATGTATTGATCAAGGGAGCGTTTCCATAAAAAAACCTACACCACCATATGGCCTACCTGATGAAATATTACAAGAGACATCTACTGGAGAAAAACTGTAACTAACATAACTATCACGGCATGCGTTTAGCAAATGACAATCGTGTTTTGTAAGCTTAAGCTTTTGTAAGCAAAGAATGTCACACTTAACTAGCAAATTACGTAGAAATTACTTAGAAATTACTTAAAAAGGGCATAAAACCTTTAAATCCACAGTTAAAAGATGCGATGTTGATTTCCATGGTTTAGTCCCTGATATTAAATTTTTTCTCAAATACACACCAGCTGGCCAGTTTTCCGCGTTAGAAAAACTAGATGCGTTAGTGCATATTACTTCGATCTCAAATGCACACTTTGCATCAAGATTATGCACAGACTTGACATATACAGACAGCTCATCAGCTGTTACAGTAGGGTATACCGCGAGATAAAACTGACAGATATCGTCCCTGTTCACTTTGAGTTCATGTTTGCCTTTCCGAGTCCTGATCACCGCCAGGATGACGTTCTTGCGCACTTTCTTTCCCGACACCAGCTGAAGCCATCGTCGTCAGTCATCTTACTCGGTTGTTTCGGCGCACCAGGCGCACCAGGCGCACCAGGCGCACCAACGATGGCAACCTCCTCGGCCACTTGTGCAAAGCCAGCAGCATATCTTCAACCTTGTTTTTCTCTTTGTGCTGGTCTTGCCGACGACGGCTCAGTCGCAGCCCGAGTTTCTTGACAACATCACACTAGCATAGAATCTGCTTGGCCGCTTCAATCTCCGTAGATGGTAAATGGTCGACACATAACTTTACTAAAGTGTCGTGCATCATGACGTCCATTTTGTTGAAGAGGTATTGCATTGCATATCATTTTCAAGTGGTCATTGGTTTGCATTTCAGCAACGCACTGTCGACGGCCCGCTGAACTGCAGTTCGTATCTGAATTTGAAGATCCCACTGCTGTTGTTGTATGTGGGTGCATCACAGAAGCCGATCACTGATATTGATGTGACGTTTGGTGTTGCGCAGTGCAATTTGACGAAGACAGTCCTTTGTCCATAATGCAAATAAAATACTTTATAAAACATAGTTAAAAGAATAAAAACATGGAGAAAATGTCTAGCCGTTTAATGCAACCCTCTGCCTCCCAACTGCAGACGAAAAGGCGTTTGTTGTGGGCAGGTTGATGATGTCATCTGTGAGGGTGTTCTATTCGATGACGGTCTTTACAAAGAACGAGACTCTATATTGGTCTTGGAAGTGGGTACTTTAAAGTAGCGGTTGTTGTTGTTTGCTTGTCTTTGTAGAATGATGTGAGTTTCGTACCCCTCGTAGGCGGTGGGTCGGATACTACGTTTGTTTCTGTTGGCTGCTGTGAGGAAGGCGTCCGCAGGTAGGGCTGGGACCAGGCCTTGTGCTATCTTATACAGCATTGTCAGCCTTAGTTTCCTGCGTCGTTCTTCTAAAGGTGGGAGGTTGCGAAAGTGAAGCATCCTGTCAATGAGGTAGGGGTCCCACACTACTGCCGCATATTCCAGGGTGGATCTAACGAGAGCGATGCTCGCAAGGCGTCGACACTCCTGAGGGCAGTTCTGGAGATTTCGGCGAAGGAAGCAAAGCGTTGATCCAGCTTTCTAGCCTAGGC
Source organism: Lamellibrachia satsuma (assembly GCA_033239005.1). Lineage (NCBI taxonomy): Eukaryota > Metazoa > Annelida > Polychaeta > Sabellida > Siboglinidae > Lamellibrachia > Lamellibrachia satsuma. The sequence continues at coordinate 2,051,288 of BSQZ01000007.1, forward strand.
CGGTGACGTGTGTTGACCACTTCAGGTCGGCAGAGATATGGATGCCGAGGGAGGGGTTTTGTTCTACATGTTGGAGAATGGTACCCCCAAGGCTATAGTAGAAGTGTGATCCGGCAGATCATTGATGTGACACAGGAAAGTAATGGGCCCAACACTGTCCTTGGGGGACACCGGACTACTGCCACCTCTTTGGAGGCCTCTCCCTCCATGACCACTCTCATCATGCATTAGGTCAAGAAGTTGGTCAGCCAGGTGTGGACAGTGCCAAGGCGCTGTTTCGAAGGCCTTGCTAAAATGCAGAATGACGACGTCGTTTTGGTGGCCAGTGTCATGTGATGCAAGGATGTCCTGCATGGAGGTGAGCAGCTGTGTTTCGCATGAGTAGCTTTTCTTGAATCCGTGGTTTTGGCTGGTGAGGATACTATGTTTGTCGAAGTGGTTGTGGAGGTGGCGACAGACAATATGCTCAAATAGCTTACACGCCACTGATGTCAAAGAGACTGGACGGTAGTTCTCTGCTTTGTATCTGCCACCCTTCTTAAACACAAGAGTCCGCTGGGAGTTGCCCTGTCTCAATCGATGTGTTGTAGATTGTTGCGAGTGAGGGACAATAGGATCGGCGCAAGTTTTCAGGATTTGATTTGGAATGTTGTCTGGGCCTGATGCCTTCGCAGGGTTCAGGTTTCTGAGCAGCCTAGCGACTCCTTCTGTCGTGATGGTGAGGCTGTCAAGACTGGGGAACGGCACACCTTTCAACTCAAGGAGTGGCGAACTGTCACGCTTGGTGAAGACGGACTGACACTTCTGTAGCAGGATTTTCGCTTTAGAGGCACCATCACTGTGTAGGAAGCCGCCTATGAAAAGTGGTGCTACTCCTTCGTTATCCCGTCTTCTTGTCTTGACGTAATGCCAAAAGGTTTGGTGTTGTTGTCCCGGAGGCCCTCATCGAAGGCGTTTTTACGTGACTCCATTCTGCCTGCCTCATTTGTCGCCTGCACTCTTTATGCGCAAATATGTAATTTGCCCAGTTTCCGGTCCTCTTTGTATAGTTGTAGATCCTCTTTGTATAGTTGTACATCCTCTTTGTCTGGTTGTAGGTCCTCTTTGTCTGGTTGTAGATCCTCTTTGTCTTGTTGTAGATCCTCTTCTTTCGCTGTAGGCGCTTCTTGATCTTCCAGTTTATCCACTGTAGACTGTAGTTTCTTCGCCAGAGGCTGGATGATATGAAGCGCTCGACGGTTGCCATAAGGGACAACTTGAAGCTTGTCCACATGTCTTCAAACATTAATCCTTCCTCCCTTATCGCAATGATCTCTTCTGTCAGCTGGCTCAGAGTTGAGGTCGTCCCACTTCGCTCTAGAGTAGATGTACTGCTTTCTTGGCTTCTCTTTGGTGCGCTGGGGTTTTACATCAAAGTCGGAGACTACGATGCTGTGGTCAGATATGCCTGGCACTAACTTGGAGCTTTTGTTGAGGGTTGGGTTTGACGAGAAGACAAGGTCTAAGATATTTTCTTCCCTTGTCAGTTCTTCGTGTACCTGAGTCAGGTGGGTTGCAGAGGTGATGTTGACCAGGGCCTGTTGGACAGTTCGCTCTGGTGCTCCTGCTTTCACTACTCCAGTGTTCCAATCCACGTCTAGGCAGTTGAAATCGCTCGCAAGGAGAACGTGCTTCTGTCTCTAGTCTCCTGTTAATTTTGTGACATCTTTCCAGCTGATTCATGTCGGTGTGGTTCCGGTGTGGTTCCGGTGTGGTTCCGGTGTGGCATATAAAAGCAGCCTACGAGTAAGTCGTAGTGTGACCAGTGCCATTGTTCTCTTGGTCAGTGCCGTCGATCGTAACGGTCGCCATGATTACAGCTAGTTCGCTTGAGCGTGACCAAGCGTAAACACAGTTATCATAGACGGCTACATGAAGAAGAAAATTAGCAGTGATGGGCGATAAATCAGTTACTGACCATCAATGGTCCATCAAGTGCACATATTAAAAAGAAATTTCTCTGTCGGCATACCACCGGAATACCAACAGCGTCACGGTCACATGTGCAGTTTTGTAGGTCCTTACTTCAATTTTTCACTGCGCAGTATGGTGTAAAATATCGGATCTCAAATACAACGCTGGTAACTTGCCGCCATCTTTTTTCCCATTTTCCCAGTATTACTGCCTAGCTACATATAATGCATTCGTAAGAAGACATCCTTACATAAAGATGTTTGTAATAGAACTTGTGTTGACCCTGCTTTGAAAAATAAATATTCTAGTATTGTGTTTTCATAAATTAATTATGCTGGACTATAAATTCAATTAGATATGATAGAGTTACTATTACAAACCTGAAGTGAAATTTCAGACAAAAAAGTATTTTTAATATGTGTTTGAGACAATCATCTGGAGGTTTGTCGTACATCCATTACAAATGTAATAATATATTTAAACTGACAGCATTCCGCATGTTTAATGTGGTCGTGTGGATTGCCGGTGGACCAACAGCAGTTGACAACAACCTCAACAACGGCAACAATGTTATAACACCACAACAACCTCCATGACTTCAACAATGTCATAAAACCACAACGACTTCCACGACGACAACCATTAAAAAAGTGCACATAAATTCAGACCGAATAACAAACAAGGCGTATTCAACATAATATTATACCTAACAGCCAAAACGTGCGTCGCTGTAGGAAACTGGTAAACACAACAATTGGCGTTCATAAAAGCTTCACACAAATCTAACGACAATGTCTTAGGACTATTTAACCTGATATCGGGTCCGGTAAACGTGTGGCGAAACGACCCACACTGAGCTGTTGTTATCCAGAAAGCCGTAGTAGATCAAAGGCAGCATTGGTTGTGGCTCACAATTGCGCAGGTTTATTTGTAGATATATAATTACAGTGCTTCCTTCTAGATTCGCTATCTGCTTATTTGAATACTGTCTTAGTTGAGGCTACCAGATATTAGGTCTGATTTCGTACAGCATTGTCTTCTTGTTTAAAGTGTATTAAACGTTGCTCAGCCCCAATCTAAATAACAGCGTTCTCGTAACGCGTGGATGCACAACCGGCATCCTATCCAGCAAACAGTTATGTTTGGACACGTTAAATACTCGTTCGTGATATAAATCTATGAGAATCAGTAACATTTTATTTGTATGTGTTAAAACAAAGCAAACATCGCCTGGTCTTCTTTGATAAAAAGAATAATTACGTGGACTCACAGTACCATGGGTATTTATGCTTAACATATCTGAAAATATCAAATCCGCTTAAATTATTGATAGCTAGAACACGCTTTATTAGTAGGATATGTTATTAATTATATAGAGAACACATGCCAAAGTACGTTGTCCCTACATGTATTAGTATGTTGTCCTTAAATATACTAGTACGTTGTCCCTACATGTATTAGTACGTTGTCCCTACATGTATTAGTATGTTGTCCCTACATGTATTAGTACGTTATCCCTACATGTATTAGTGCGTTGTCCCTACATGTATTAGTACGTTGCCCCTACATGTATTAGTACGTTGTCCCTACATGTATTAGTACGTTGTCCCTACATATATTAGTATGTTGTCCCTACATGTATTAGTGCGTTGTCCCTACATGTATTAGTGCGTTGTCCCTACATGTATTAGTATGTAGTCCCTACATTATTAGTATTAGTATGTTGTCACTACATGTATTAGTGCGTTGTCCCTACATGTATTAGTACGTTGTCCCTACATGTATTAGTACGTTGTCCCTACATGTATTAGTACGTTGTCCCTACATGTATTAGTACGTTGTCCCTACATATATTAGTATGGTGTCCCTACATGTATTAGTGCGTTGTCCCTACATGTATTAGTGCGTTGTCCCTACATGTATTAGTACGTAGTCCCTACATGTATTAGTATGTTGTCACTACATGTATTAGTATGCAGTCTTAGTACAATAACAAGCTTATCTTTTAATTCTTTATAGAAACCAATCCACGTAAAACGGGATTGTTTCTTATTGTGCCAACACACAATACGAGGCTTAACCACCATGGATGATATCGATTACTTTAATATGCAATTATATATCGATAAAGTATTCCCCATACATCTGTGACAGTGATTATACCATCTGTTTGCATGCAACAGAACAGTAAGCTGGTACCTTGAGTACGTAGTCTGGGTGGGTTGGTGAAAGTTGGACGATGTTGCTGAGGAGTTGTTGGTTATTGTCGAGTGTGAAAGTCGTTGCAATCTGCGGTAGGACGCGACATTCGACATTTTCCTGCTTGAATTCTGGCGCGTCTCCCGACAAGAGACATACGATGCCCTGGTCCGCTCTCCCTGGGGACACCTCGTACCTATGGGAAGAAGGTTTGGGTGCGTGGTAGCGTGCGGTCTTTCAGCAAAATACACAATCTTTTGGTGATGTGAATATCTTAAACAATCTGGCTTGCTGATTTATTTTTCTCCTGTGTATGAAGATATTATTATCTTGGTGACCACATTAAGACCAACTATTTATTAAGCTATATATGGTTGATCACGAATGTAATAAAACTGAAACTACGACGGTGCACAGCGGCAACCGTTATGGTGGCGTAAACGTAGCGGAGAAAGATCAAGCAACGAACATACCTGTAAACAGGCATAGCTTCCTCCTTAGCCTTCCGATCAGCTTCGAGGCGTCTTCGCTCTTGTTCCTCCTTAGCTTTCCGTTCGGCTTCAAGTCGCTTTTGTTCCTCCTTAGCCTTCCGCTCGGCTTCAATTCGCTCTTGCGCCTCCTTAGCCTTCCGCTCGTCTTCAATTACCTTTTATTTCTCCTTAGCCTTCCTCTCGTCTTCAATTCGCTCTTGTTCCTCTTTATCCTTCCGCTCGGCTTCAATTCGCTCTTCTTCCTCTTTATCCTTCCGCTTGGCTTCAATTTGCTCTTGTTCCTCCTTAGCCTTTCGTTGTTGCTCATTATTTTCCTCTTCATTTGCGCGTCGCTGTTCGTCTTCCTTAGCCTTCTCTGCGGCGTCCAGCTGTTCCGTTCTGGTGGCGATTTCCGCCGAGATAGCCGCTAACACCTCCGATTGTTTTAGGCTGGCCAACTCTGCCGTCTTCTCTTTCCCGACTGCGTCCATCCAAACGTGTGGCTTCCGTGAGAATGTCTCCTGCGATACCGTTGTATGAATCGTTGTATGAATCGTAAACAAAGATTTCCGAAACACATATATGCACATTCACCGTACGCACGCCCCCCCCACACAAAATCACACAAACACACACAAACAAACAAACACAAACACACACACACACACACACACACACACACACACACACACACACACACACACACACACACACACACACACACACACACACACACACACACACACACACACACACACACACACACACACACAAACAAACAAACAAACACATACAAACACGTACCCACGCGCACGAACACGCGCACGAACACGCACACACTAATCAAATGTGGACATGATGTATATATTATTAGTAAGAGTAAGAAGACTTCCTTTCTGTAAATACTGCAGGTACCTCTCTATAGAGCAACGTGTATACATTGTATTAGGTTTTCTGCGCAAGGAACAAACGGTTTAAAAAAAAATTATATTATACGTTCGGACATTTTTGATAACAGACATATTTACCGTAGCCTTTTCTTGGTCTGGGGACGGCGGTTTCGGTCGACGTATTCTCCATAATGCGAACGATCGCCTCGAAGTCATCTCTTAGGTCTTGTAGCTGTTCCTGCGAATACATCGAGAACAACTTGAAAATTGCTATCGTCGCATTGCCGCTCTCCACCACTTGTATGAAATCTTCATATGTTTCCTTGTCGCATACATAGGTTTGTCCATTCATTTGTTCGTCACCGCGGCTTAATGCCATTGATTGAAGGTTCTACTGATCCGATACATAGACACGACGGCTTCACACGTGTTCAGTTCATGCATGCATAGGGGTGTTTATTTCTTTGTTGGCGACGACCACAAAGACGGTTTCATGTCACGTAGTGCCACAGGACGACTACAAAGACGGTTTCACGTCACGTAGCGCAGCACGGAAATGTCCTATCGTCACCACGACTTAGCGATTCAATTCGGCTTGCAGGTAAAAGGGAAAATTGCGTTTGTGTCCATAATCAGGACTTAATGAGCTCAAACACTTGTTTTTCTATTGCCGTGGCATCAGTTACACATGTATAGGTCAGAAACCGAAACTAAGCTTCATATTTAATTAAGCAAACACAAGTGTCTCGCAGACCTCATCACACCGGAGTTGTATCAGTGGCGCCACATGGTGTCAGTGTTAACCTCCATTGACAGACGTACTGATTCTGCAGCTGAGGTACTAGCAGATGTATCATTCACATGTCCCAGGGTGTCATCAGATCGTTGACAAACCCGTGTGTGCCTGGCAGTGGAAAGCCATTTAGACCAGGCAGCATCCATTATCATGTGTGCACGAACAGCACTATATATGGTTTTGTTAGAATATGATCAACGGCGTTGTTTGTATAGATTACTACCAGTAATCATTTCAGGCCAGAACCGGCCATTTAAAGGCCAATGCATGTAAACGGGAAATTTAACAGGATTTAATTAGATTTAACAAGATTGCCTCCCAAAAATACAAGTTCTAGATGGCAAGTGGACAGGAAGCCTACGGTTTATCGAGAGTCCAACAATTACTGCACAGCCCGCCCTTGTGAAATAGTTATCAATCTTGTTTTTAAACATATTCACACTACTAGCATTAGCACAATCAGTTGACAGTTTGTTCCATTCATTTATCATCCTCTGTGAGAAAGAGTACTTTCTCATGTCCAACCTGTACTGTCCCATAAAGGGAAACAAAAGCCATGTTTTTCGGCCTATAAGAATTACTCAAATATAAGAATATCACGTTAGTGGTTTACTAAGAAAACCTTGTTGAACACACATCTTAATTTCGTGGACCACGCCATACTATTAGATAACCCTACGTCACGAGGGTGGTGTTCTGGCAATATTCACTCGCCAAATGAAAATACGTTTGCAAACATATATTGCCGTACTTGCCAATAGGATATAGCCATGCTTAGTGCTTCAAGACTCAACTTATGCAATATATATTGGTCTTTATTTACTAAAATAGTTTTCTGCCAACTTTTGTTAAAAGCTTCTTATGGATTTTCAGTTGTAGCTAGGTTAAGTTGTAGCTAAGTTAAATGCCTCTTTGTAGTTTGTGTAGTCGTCTACATTTCCAGTATGTTTATACACCCTCTACAGCATCTCTTTGTGAACTATTGTTCTAATAGCTTTTTGGACCTGTTTCTTCCTGGGTCTTTTCTTCTGTTTTTAACGAATCAAATCTCTCAGTAGTGCCATCAATATCATCTTAAACAGGTCCAGTATTCTGTTGCTGTCTTATTCTGTTGCTCTCTTGTTATTCCAATCTATATTCGCTAGATATGTTTTCATCTCTTTATATTTGCCTTTGAAGTTTCTTCTCTATTGCTTTTTTAAATATGTTCCCTGTTTTTACTTTTATATTACAATGGATCTTGTTATGATCACTGGAACACAAAAGTTTGTGTACTCTAATGTTGTCAACTAATTCATTTTGAGAAGACAAACTTAAATCCAACACATTCCTACCTCTGGTTGGTTCCAAGATATGTTGTGTAAGGAAACACTCATGTGTTAGAAGTAGAAACACTCAGAAGTAGCACTCTCTAATGATTTCTATTGTATTTGTATATGACCACGGTTAAAACCCGTCATTATAACACATTTCCCCTCATTCGCCTCCCATATAGCATTTTCTAGTTTTACTTCTTCCTTTTATTTTATGTTTGGACTACGAAAAACTACTCATATTGTTAATGTTGAGTTCTTGGTAACTATGTTGCTCCAAATTGCTTCATCATAATCTGCTTTTCAGTGGTATTTCATATGTTTGGCTAGAATCTTTAATACATCCAATTACTCCACCTCCCGTTCTCTCTTGCCTGCCCTTCCTAACCATTACATAACCTAAGAGTGCTAACTCAGTATTTACTATATCTTTATTCGCCCATGAGTCTGTGATAACTATTACATGAGGGTCAATATCTGCTACCATAATGTCTAACTCGTTTTATTTACTATGATCCTGGCATTTAAGCATACGAATTCTGAAATAATTGGTAAGCATTTCTTTGGATGTTTATTTGTACTCCTTTGAGGTTTCTCCCTGAGCATCTAGTTAACAGCCCTGACAAATTCACACCCAAGAACTTCAGCACCCTTCCAGGTCAGATGAAGCCCATATTTCATAAAAAAACTCTCCCCACAGGTCTACGAAGCCTACTCCCTCATCCATACATACCTTCTGTATTTGTGTGTTGATCGCCATCCTCCTACAATTCCAATACTCTTTACCCCGGCCTGTCATTACTGGTAATATCCCCGACAGCACAATCTGTCCAATCCCTGCCTCTTTAAGTGCCTTGACCAACATCCTCGCTTTGGTATCCACAACCACGACTTAATGACCCCAAAACACTCGCTTTTTCTATTGCAGTGGTACACATGCATAAGTCCGAAACCGTTAACTAAGCATCATATTTCATTCAACAAACAAACGTTTCTCGCATGAATCGTCACATCGGGGTCGTATCAGTGGCGCCACATGGTGGCTCTGGGACCAGTGATGTCAGTGTCAACAGATATCTTGGATCAGAAACA